>OZ012688.1:6589751-6608717 GCA_963942565.1 Maea johnstoni | reverse complement strand
ATATATATATATATATATATATATATATATATATATATATATATATATATATATATATATATATAATCGCCATAATCCATTCTACATAACATTCTACTTCAATCAATCATATTACATTACTTGCGCAATGGCGATTTTGGTACAGGATGAATTCATAGTAATGTTTTTCCTGTTTACCTGCGCTCAATCACTACTCATACTGTGTAGTTATTGCACAAATATATGGCGCATATCAAGGGGGGTATAAATATGTTTCCGTGATGAATAAGAATAGGCGACCTCTATTGGCAGAGAATAGTAAAGAATGACGTCACGGATAACACAGATTGGGGCCGCACCTGCGTTACTTATTTCGCAAAGGAAGGGGTCTTTTTAACACTCCGCATTTCCGCGATTTGTAAAAGAAGGGTACCTTTTTGTACCCAGGTACGTAATATGGGGGGTGAAAATCACCTTACAATCCACCAAATATCGGCGGCTCTGACACCGAGTGACTCCCGAAGTGACTGGGATTCCGAGTCTGCTGCAGCTACGGCTGCCGCTAAACAGGCAGAGGATTATAAAATATAAAGTTAAAATACGTGTTCCCGTTCATCCAATGTCAGTGTCTTGGATAAAAGAAGGGGCGTTTTTTACACGAAAAATCAGCTTTTTTTTTGGAAATAAGGGTGCTTTTTTGACCTAAAATCAGTACTTTGGGGGTATTTATAAATTTTGACAAGGAGCGTATGCACCCCACTAAATGACCAAAGTGTCGCCCGCATCCCCCTGTGAAATCCAACTGTCATTTAATTTAAAGAGCGATTTGAATTCTCAATGTTTTTTTGCCTGCCAAGATTTTCCTTTAATTAAATTATTTATTCATCTATATGTAATTTGCACCTCTGTGAAAAGGCGATGATTCGTAAAACCGCCGTAAGGTCTAACCAAAACCAGCAATTGTCAATAAAGGCATGTTAACCATCAACCTCTTGTTCAGGGCGCCCTAACATCTGAAACAAATGTACCAGGAGTGCTGCCCTCTATTGGTAAGAAAGGAAATTTTGTAAATCAAATTGGAAAATAGAAAATCAGGTTTCATAATCTCAATTTTCCAATTTTTCTCAAAAACGGAAAATTGAAAATTGGATTTCAATTTCTTGTTTTCTTTCTAATTTGGAAAATTGGAAATTGGATTTTGATTTTCGATTTTTCATTTACCTAACCCTAACCAAATGTAGAAAATTGCCCAAAATCCCACTTTTGGATATCCGATTTGAAACGAAATATTCAATGGTACGGGGGCTCCCTGGTTGCCACTCTGCGGCTTTTCTAAACATGCAATAGTATAAATGTGTAAAGACTTTTGGAAGTTTGAAAGTATAGAAATACGGCTGTAATCTCATATATTCAAACCCGTTTGAAAGTACGGAAGTTTGGATATATGGAAGTTTGAAAGTTTGAAAATACAGATATTTGAAAATTTGAATATTTGAAAGTTTGAATTATTAAGCGTACCACGGACCATATATATATATATATATATATATATATATATATATGCTTACCCATCTCTCATGACCAGCAGCTGCTCAAAGTAATCCTTCATTTGTTTGGTGTCCAGCTCAGTCCCTAAAGTAGCAGTTGAGTAGATACGTCCCATGGTGTGTAGAACATATGTTTCAAAATCATCTACAAAAGTCCGTTTTAAAACATAGTGAAGGATTTCAAAAAAGGAATCTACAAACATCCATGTTTGAGCAAAGTGAGTATTTTCAAAAAATCTCCAATTGTCCATGTTTGAGCAAATCAAATGGGTTGAAAAACATCCTTTACAAAAGTCTGTGTTATTTCAAAGTGAATGATTAGTACATTAGAAATTTATACAAAAGAGGTCTTGCACGAGAGGAGAATGATTTCATACTATAAGCTATGAGAGAATATCTTCATACTTCAAAATTATCTTCAAGCAATCCGTGCATTAGCGCAGGGAGACTATTTTTTACCGTCTAGTAGTCTTCAAATACGCCATGCAAAGCAAATAAAATGTTTTAATACCTCAGAATTATCTACAAATATTATGATTTAGCAAATGTAATGTCTTCATATTATTGTCTTCAAATTTGAAATTGTATGACACGGTTGTAAACTCCACAACTACACACATATATTCGACAACCCTTGTGTAATAATGTTTCAAACTATCTCCATGATAAAAGCGTACCTATCCATGATTTTTCGTTGGTAATAAACTCCTCCGTTATAATATATGTGGCAACTGCAAGTAGATTCGGTTGTAGGTATCTCTCAAACATTGCGATCAGTAATTTCTTTTTAGTGTCGTGCTCAACGCCGTTTGCTATCATACTCGGCCTGAATTCATTTGTTATATCCATATTAACCGCAATGGAGCCAAAGCCAGTTTCCTTAACCACCTAGAGAAATATATGATACATCAATATCAGCCAAATCGCATTATAAAACAAGGTAATATCGATATCAGTCTAATAGCGTTATACAACAATGTAATATCAATATCAACCAAATAGCATTATAAAACAATGTAATATCAATATCAGCCAAATAGCGTTATACAACAATGTAATACTAGTATCAATATCAGCCAAATAGCATTATAAAACAATGTAATATCAATATCAGCCAAATAGCATTATAAAACAATGTAATATCAATATCAGCCAAATAGTGTTATACAACAATGTAATACTAGTATCAATATCAGCCAAATAGCATTATGGAACACGGTAACATCGAGGGAAGGATTCCACAATGATCAGCAGAGACATTGCCTCCTGCTGCTCTTTAATTGTGTATACTAATCTTAATTTTTGGTACGGTATTTGACAAGGTGACAGTGGCATCTAAAACTTAAAATCCATTTGAAATATACCCGGCCCAATGAATACCAACATGACAGGGTTTGGATGGTTTTCGACAAATTCTCTGTGTCCTTGTGCTTAATAGTCTCAGCGCTGGAAGGGTTACACTCGAGTCCCCACCGGTGCCCACTACCACATACGAAGTATACACTTGTTGATCAAACCTAATCTGGTGCAGGAGGCCCGAGATAGCTGTTCTCAGTATCAACTCTTTCTCTGTCCTGAGGCTGAGTTTGAACAACTGTCTACATATTTTTGACTTGGCAGCAGTGGGGGATTGGATTCAAGTAGAATATACCCTGATGCACTAATTGGCTTTTGTTTCATTTATGGTGTAATTGTCCTTTAATCTAGGTCTCGCATAACATTTAGTCAATTAGTCCTAAATGCCCACATTTTACATGGCTCAATTTACATTGGACAGGATACTGAGAGAGAGAGAGAGAGAGAGAGAGAGAGAGAGAGAGAGAGAGAGAGAGATAGACAGAATGTTTATGTGTGTGCATGTGTGTGTGTGTGCGAGAGAGAGAGAGAGAGAGAGAGAGAGAGAGAGAGAGAGAGAGAGAGAGATTGTTACCAGCTCTGGGTCGCAGACATATTTAATGGCCTCATGATCCACGAGAGCGATGACTGACACTCCAAGATCAATTCGGAAGACATTTTCTCCGTGTTTGGCCCTCTCCTTCATAAAATAATCCACGCAGCTCTGAAAAGGCAAAACTCAGAATAGACCTACGGTGTTTTATAATACAAGCTTAATGTGATAATTTAGTACACCAAGATCATCACCACTAGGTGGTGTCTTTGGCTGGCCCCTAAGCATGGATATCTAAACAAAAGATTGCACATGAGGAGTGGTCACCCGCCACGAATCTCTACCTAGCATCTTTCTATTGTGGTACGACCACGAGAACAAAATGCGGGCCCGTTTGGGCCCTCCGTGTTAAATTGGTCCCAAACAACAAGGGTGTCTGCTTCGACCATGCAGATTCCTTCGAGACCATTTTGACCAATATTTTCATCTCATTTTTTGGCTGAAAGTGAATAACGATACGGTATTCGAAGCCATTATTTTAGAATATGACATATATGAATCCCCTCTATGTGCAAGGTCATGTCATAAGTACCTCGTATTATGACAGGACCTGAAAATCAGCATTAAAGGAGCAGTCTAATCATTTTTAATTTGGGGTTCTTTGGAAAGAGCAGATGTAATTATATAAGAATCAAATCAAACCTGGTGTGAAATTTGTTTTATCTGCCTTAAAAATGAATCTTTAGGTTTTCTGAAGTGGTCCCTGAGCACCAGGGGTCCTAGTGACTTTATGACGTCAGCAGCGTGCTAGGAAGCTTGTGTGTGAGCCTCAGTCACTATTAAACTAGACCCCACACCATGTAGGAGAGTTGGTTTAAACAATTAACTGACCCCCAGTTTACTGATATTTAGGGAAAAGTTTCTATGAAATGTAATCTTTTTATCCTATGCATTTTCTGTGAGTGTAAGTGCAATTTATAGCCATGCAGTGAACTATTTCAAGACTTCCCTGTGTATCAGTAGAGAAATGACTACTGCATTACTATACTGTCTACCCAGATGTTCTCTGCAGAGGCACGCCACTGTCGTCATCACTGGTGATTAGAACCCCGGGTGTTAAGCACATTAGCGTAATAATGGCTGCCTCCAGTAGGGTGTTTCTGGCTTTTAAAGTAGCATTTATCTCTAAACTAGGTGCAATTGGGTAGGGGGTGGGTGGGGAACAGACTAGATACATGGTCAGAATTAAATAGAACCCTTATGTAAAATTGGTGTACTTCCCCTTTAACTACGTAAAGCACGTGCTGTTAGTAATCTTGAGGCATATGGGAACATTCAAAACTGTTTTAACATACTCATCGTGCAGATTCCCGGTTTAGGTAGGACCTTGCACCTTACCAAAGACATGAATGATCAAATGGTAGAGTTTGGTTTTCAAGTAAAGGGTGAGTCTTGACATTTTGCCAAAAAACGAAACACAACCAGATATGTGCGCAAAGGGTGCCATATCAACTCAAATTAGCAAACTATTGATACGTTTATCATTATTCTGTAACCATGAGATGTAAGCTATACAATAGGATAAGTGCCGTTGTCTATATTTAACTCAGTTTTCAGATATTTAAGTTTTAAATATGACCCGGGTATAGGGTATGGTTCTACATTAAAAGGAATTATCGCTGATCATTTTTCTTCTCTTCTAAGTTTGCTTATGTCTAACCCTTTCATATGTGGACGTATACACTATTCGGGCTACTGGCTTAGAATGTAACAATGTATTTTGATAAATATGCGACTGAAAGCTGTATAAACTGACAAAGTACTTTCACGCTAAGTAGTCCCTCCTCAGAAAGTATTGAAATATCACTCTATTTGACGAGTTATGTCCAAAATTGTTACAACATGTGTGCAAATGTTGTTGCAAATGGGTTAAAATACCATAACATGGATATTATTTCCGTCTCATATCGATGTAAGTTAACTCAATCGTTTCCCGAGATGTTTTCACAATATCCTTCCATTAAAATGACATATCTCGAGGAAATCCTAGTATAAAGATTACTACACCATAAACTACTTTCCACCGACTAGTATGTCAATCAATGCATTTGTTACCGAGTTATTTTTATTAGCTTCGAGACGGCACCCTTCAATTGTTTTGTATTGTATATTTAATTATACATACTGGTATATATAATATCATATAACTCAATAGGATACAACGAAAGTAAATATTTTGTGAACAAAAAACGATTGTGATAAACAAAGAGAGAGAAAATATCATGTTATCATTATACAGTGATGTGTAAGGATATTACACGAGAATTAGTGCTTTATTTATAAGTTATACAGCTTGGTGTCCACGAATAAGGAGAATCACATTAGTGAGCTCTGTGCTATTCGCTAACTTATGCCATTGGGTTGTCGGCAGCAATAGGCCATTTCACATCTATCTTCCATTTTGGAACTAATTTCCTTCCTTCGCTGTTTCACTGGCAGTCATGCCGTACTCACAACAAAGACCACCCCCCCCCCCCCCCCCCACACACCATTGTGTCACGACTCAACGTTAAATTAAAAGCAGAAATATAACCAAATCTCTACCCCTTCATCAAAGTCCGGTTGTCTGACTTTCAGTGGTCAATATAATAAGCCTATGCTATAATAACACCAGTAATATGTAGGACAGACCAATAAAGGGCTAATATTGATAGATGGCATATCTAGCGATTAGCGGAAGCGTGACATATCTAGTAATTAAGCAATACGTTCTAGCATCGCTGTCCATCGCGACTCCACCACCGTTTGCCTCCTTTGGGATCTACTTCACAGTGTCCAGTACAGACATAGAGGTTCCATCACTCGTGGATGGAAAGAGAACTGAAGGTATCTTGCACGTGGAGTGATTCTGTGACTTGGGACGAGGCTTACTGAGCCCAAAGACACAAACTCACTTACGAGTGCAAGATACCTTCCCTTTCCATCCACGAGTGATGGAACCTGTTTCTCCCACGACAAAACGAAGAAATATACAAGGTTTTACCGCGACGTTAGCTACCCAAACTTATTCAGCAAAAGGCCGCCTATGCACTAATTCAGCAATGGTAATACGCGTGTAATGGAACCTCGAGCTATTTCTTGCACAAGTCGACCGGACATCTGTCAGTGACTGGTCGTACAAACATCCATGGATAAAATGTCAAAACATATGCCAAGCACATCAATGACCCACGTAGCTTGCGAATCAAAGCTACGTTCAGTCACGAAGTCATCCATGTATCCATGCTAAGGAAAGTGGATGGCAACCGGGCGTGCGGTCATCTATTTTGCGCGGGGTGCCAACGCGTGTAGTGCAGGATTTAAATGTCGGCACTGTAGACCTTCTTTTCTGCCTTTATCGCAGTTTTGGGCCAATTGCATTTGGGCCACAAATCATCACCTATGAAGTTGATTCATTTTAACTGACATCATGCATATTAGTGATTTTATGGCGAAAATGCAGCATATATCAAAACACGTACGCACATACTCCCATTTGCCAAAATTTGCAACGGATTGTTCAAAAAACTGCTGAGCGCTAACGATTGTGTGAATGACTGTGAAAACCATCGTTTGGCATATTGCTCAGCGATTGCTCATTAATAAAAATATAGGTTAACTATGATGAATTTTGAAACGACATTTAGATTTACAAATTTCAGATTAATTTCCAAACTGTCTAGTATTTCCAATTTTCTTCTTTTTTTTCGTGCAAATCCTTATTTCTCAGAGGTCAGAGTGAATGTTTTCTGAATGATGCTTGGTGACGCTCTATCTGAGACATTACGGAAACACTTATTTATGACCTATAGTATTGGCATGCTTGCTAGGGAAGGAAGGAAGGTATGGGTTATTACGTCGCTTTCAACAGCTTAGGTCATATCGGGACGAAATGGAAGGCCGGGGAAGACATTCTCTTCACGAATAGTTCCGAGGGGTCTTTCAGTTGCAGAAGGACCATCCATAGACAGCCCTCCACAACGCCGCACATTCATATATAGCGACCAGGCCAATCCCGCGAACACACGCTCGGGAGCCAGGCATCGGATCACTTTCCATGCTTGCTAAGCTTTATAGTAAGATGGGAGACTTCCATGAACGTGACCTACGGGGTCAATTTCTAAATATAGGGCTATTTTATTATTTCTGCACACTTTAAGCCTGCATACTCTGTATCATAATCAGACAAACTGTCTAGGCAATCATTGAGCAGATTTAGACACCAAACATCTCAAAGCCTAACATACACTTGCATACACACGGGAAACGTATTTGGCCCTTTTTCCATATTGAATTTCGCCAACATATGGTCGCTTTAGTAAAGCAATTTGGGAATAAAATGATATCGGATTTGCTTGAGATTTGGTATATAGACAGAGTATTTTTGAAGGAAGGTTATCATAATTTTGAATTCGTTCCAATGTTATGCAATCACGAAAAGAAAAAAGTATTATTTTTCTCATTGTAGACGACAATTCTGAAAGAAATGGCCTTAACATTTGAACGGAGACAATATTTGAAAAAAATTGCCCTACCCTCCATGTTAATCTGTTCTCCACATTCATAAAAGTAGACCCCGGTCCAATATTGTGGATAGGAGCTCCATTTGAAAGCACCATACATGTTTGCCAGGTTTATTCATTTTATCTCAAACGTTTTACATCCTGCTGGGAGGGTACATTGGTACTGCATAATGTGTTCCTCATTAAACGACCTTTAAGGCAATATACTCTTTGTATAGGCTTACTAGTTAAATAAAAGCAGGAAAGAGGAAAAGCCGAGCTATAAAAGTTAACCCTACAAGCTACCTTAATTGTCCTGAAAATGCCCGTTCTAGACCCATTAATGCTTGGGTTCCTCCAGAATTTGTCGTCTGGGTCGATGATACTTTTGACGATAACTTTTGAATTGATAATGATTTTACGAAATATTTGAAGGAGAGTTATCAGTAATGCTCTGATCAACATTTCTCCTTTAAATAATTTGACAATTTTGCTCTAGCCTTAATTTTTATACAATTGCCTTTTTTAGCATTTTTTCATTATGATTTTGCCTGTATTTCCTGTACTTAATGATTTTGTTCTTCAACTTTATTGTTCACTGTTAAGAAGCTATTTAGAACCTTTTGTATATGCTATGATTTCTTACAATTTAGCACAGTCAATAAACATACAATACAATACAATTGGATCTATCCAAAAGAAATGACTTACCCTTGAATAACGAAGAAAGCCGAGGAAAGAATCTCCCCCATCACCCGGGATCTCCTTTAGAGTTTTCTCTGCTTGCTCTGTGTTCTCCGCCATTTTATCTAGTACGAGTCTGCTGCCGAGTTGTTCACATTAGACCTGCACTGGAGAATGAGCTGCCACCCTCTAGGAATGACTCACAACAGTACATTCTTCCTGGGTAGTCGAGTCAAAGGCCAAATACGTAATAATTACTGATGATTTGCGTTTAACATTACCACGTTTGATGTGGTAGATCCTGTTTACATATATCTAATAGTGGTCACATAATTCAAAGAAATACAGTGCTGACATCAAATTCCTGCACTAAATGCGTGGACATATTACACGACCGCACGCACGATTGCCACTCAGTTTCTTGGCATGGATGATCTCACAATTGAATGCAGCTTTGCTCCACAAATACCGGTACGTAGCTTCACAAGCTACATGAGCCATTGATGTGCTTGGCTTTTGTTGACATATTATCCATAGATGTCTGTATGACCAGGCACTGGCAGTGTCCGGTTGACTGGTGCAGGGATTAAATGTCTGTGCTGTAGTATACCTTTGACATTTCTATTTCTATGGACTTCTGTAGAGCGAAAATTCCTTCCAAAAGATCCATAAAAATGGAAATTAAAATACCAGGATCCGGATATTAACGTAATATATATCTCCATAATCTGTGATGGAGATCCCATAGCTTTTCATAGTATTAGGTCACAAGGACTGGAACGTCCCCTATTATTGGACTTCACACTAGAAGCTAGAACCTAGGAATAACTCCAACACTGTGCACGTGTCGGTGACCCCCTTTCAAATATTTCCCCATATAACGGGGATGCACATTGAAAGTCAGCAAAACATTCCACTAACTGACACATTTTTAAACCCTTTTTCAGTTTCCCGCAAAACTCTGATTTTTGAGATGTTATGATATCTTTGACGATAGCTTGAGATCCATACAGAAAACCGCGAAATATTTCAAAGAAAGTTCTTGTATTCAGACCGACGTTCTTTTTTCAAATGACTCCAGACGATGCTTTCCTCAAAAGAGAAATATTACCAAATGTTTTGGTGGCAGCTGGGAGATCTCGAAAACCAACCTTGCCGTTGCCTTTATAGAAGCAATCATAGTGAAATCCTAACGTTTGGAGCAGTTATGATTAACACCCATAAATTTCCTCTATATTTTCTGGAAAATAGGGAATACACATTTTGATTACATAGATATTTGCCACTGGACGCATTGTTCATACTCATGGCACGTAGCGCCGTGAAAAATGAAACGTTCTCAAATGTTGGATTCTGAACGTCTCAATAGCAAGTTCCTATGGTAGAATTTTTTGGTGTTGAGACCGCAAAGTTAACGACACGTAAAGGCGTATTGATAGAATTACTATTGTTTTTTTTATTTGCAAAGCAATTAGGTCTGTAGTTTGGCGCTCGTAGCCGGTTTCTGACGACATTCGGGTGATCTAGAGCCGGTTGGGGTCATCAGATAACGATGCCATATTTGGATTTGGATGCCGTTATGATTTAGGTAGATCAAATTTATTTTGGGGCCGTGAGGGGGGGGGGGGGGGCTTTTTCTGAAAATGACCAAGTAGTAGATAACAAGAACATAAACGTGATATTATACCTAAATAGAATTACGGTACTTAACCAAGTCAGGAAATCATGACCATAATTCTCTTTTTACTAATTTGTGAGATGTGCAGATGTAATGGCCTAGCTGGTAGTGTGTTGGACTGGCGACCCTAGGGCCGCTGGTTACTACGGTCTCTCCTTAAGTATTTCGTGCCTTTTAAGATATTACCGACTCAAAGTAAAGATTACTAAGCTATACTTTTGTTTACTTTACTTATAGGTGACAATTCTGAACCATAAAATGTCAGTCAAAAACGCAGATCCAAGAACGGTTGTCTGCCTGAATTGCCTCTCGCTGTAAAGCCCGATGACTTTATGTTGGGCGCTGACTAAAAACAATATTTTATCTTTGTATTATAATGAACATTTCCACAGTTGTGATAAATGAAGTAAACAGAAAAATAAGTGAAAAATATTTAGTTTAATGGGTGTAGGTATTAATTTATATATGTTAATGAAGGAAATATTCCCATTATTAAGTTCCAAGTGCTTGGCCCAACAATGGGTCAGTCACATGCATGCACAGTTACTGCACATGACTATTACTTTATGTAACCACCCATTCACCTTATATTTACCCTTTCACACATACCCACCTGTTGACCAGTTCCATATCCATGCACCTCCCACATGTACCATGGGCTTTGATCCGTGCGCCCACCACTCACTTTTTTGGCTCACGGATCCTTACTACACTGTCGTTTTCTACTAATCCCGCTGCCTTTTGGGCCTTGCTGCAAAACAATTGCCTTTCCCCTTGTCTGTAATTGTACTGTCCTCCCAGTACCTGTTTCAAAGGGGCCCTATCTTGATTAAATTAATATTGGCCACTGGATCAGTGCACGTCACATGGGCTACTATAGCGGGAATTAGGTCAAATGACGTCACCATGTCTGACGTAATCATATGGGGAATCCCCACATGTACAGGTGACTCCCATTGTGAATACAGGGATTACATCCACCTGTTTAATAAGGTGCCAATACTGACTAGCATTTCCGAGTGGTTACGATGCCTGGGTCCAAAGCGTGAGGTTGCAGGTTCGGGTCTCTGTGGGATACCCATTAACGGGTTGGTCTGGTCGCTATATAAATGTGCAGCCTTGGTGAGGGCTGCTATGGTGCTTCCGCAACTGAAAGACGCCTTAGAACTACTTGTGATGAGAAAGGAATTCTATATTTCTATCTCGTTGCCATATGACCTAAGCTGTTGAAAGTGAGGTAAAAACCGATTTCTTCTTACTAGCATTAAAGTGGCTGTAAAAGTGATATTAGATGAAATTCAAAATTATCCCTTTCCACAATAGTATTCCTCCTTTCATCACATCAAGCCAGATAGGATTATCAATAACACCAAATAAACAGTATGCAAAGGCAGCTTTAAGTTGTCAACCAAGTAATGAATAAAATGCCGATATTTGAGTAGATGGCACTGATTTTCAAAATAGGTTGAAAGCTGCTCGAGGGACATTAGCTGAGTGGTCTTGAAAATAAAGCAATATTCTGTGATTTTAGTCCACCTAATGCTGTAGGATTCTTAACAATCTCCATGAAATGTCAACGATTACCATTCCAGAAAAAGGAATATGTTAAATCTTTTTGTATCATAATCAAATAAGTTGGGGGACATGGAAGGGAGAAGGTGAGTAAGATTTCTAATAAAGTTACCTGAGGGATGTCAGATTTCAACGTTCCATACAGGGATTAGCTTACTTCTTTAGGGCATATTATATCTAAATTATCGTCCTGACCAAAGATTACTTTTAACCATTGGAATTTATTCAGAAATTTCTTAGGAAAGTCGATTTAAAGAAAAATTAATAAATTGTTCTTACAAGTGTTTTTATTGCTAAATTGCTCTCCCCTTCCTTTTATGAAGCCAGTTAAAATCTTATCAAAATAAGATTGGCGTGTAAAAAGCATATCATGAAAACTTAATCTTAATGTCATCAACTTCTTCAGCTGGAATTTGCAGACGGTTTTAAGTAGGGCCTAGACTATCTAGAAAGAACAAAAAAACACCACTAACCCCATTTGGTTAGATGTCATCACTGGTGTACAGATATTACACATTAGTAACTGTTTCAAAGACAAGAAATTTATAGTTTGATAATGACTTCCAATTAAAGTTAAATCACCTGTTGCATGACAGAGGCATAATGATAAAGGATGACGTATTAGATGTCTTGCACAATATGAGATTATCGATGAAATCTATAATATGAACATGAATTTAATTGAACAACAAAGCCTGAAACGTAAGCTAAAAGAATTCATGGAATTCCCTGACAAACAAATTCTTCCTAAGGAACAGCGCAACTAATACACCTTAAAATACTGATCAAAGGGGGAAATCCAGCCTTTATAAGAAACTGCAAACCTCAGGAGAGAATATTCTGTAAGAGCTTTGCAACATATGATCGGAGAAGGCATGTTTAGACCTAGATCCACACAATGTCTCTAGATCCTTCTCTTTGCATAACCTTATCATTGACGACACATATCTGAAACACATTCAATTCAGATCTCTTCATTTGGAAAATTCTTTACAAATGAGAAATTACACAAAATAGGTATCAACGATTCATCTGTGTGTCCATGTGAGGACAGTAAACTATTACTATTTGACAAAAATGGGCTTCCATGGCCACTCACCTGACAAAATCCACTAGAATTGATCAGTATTGAATTGTCCTTTCTTCAATATACTAGTCGCTTATGTAAGCATTAGTCTCTTCTCATCAGTATAACACTCATGTGTCAATCATTTACAGCTTCTTATACAGATCAAACGTACAATACTATCCAATTATTATCTATAATAAGTTAATACCTTTTTAGCAATATAATTGGAGTCAATGTTTAATTTCTTATATTGTTGTATTTTTCATATTTACTGTTTTCATGTTATGCATATTTTTACATAATCACACAAAATAATCTTTTCCATGTAGATTATAACACACTTTGTTAATTTTAGTCTTTTCGAGTTGTACATTTCTAGTATTATATATTTCTAATATTAGTGAATTGCTTATATGCTGAATATAATTCAAATCTTGAATATAAAGATATATGTAAATAACAGGTGGGCTCTTCATATTATTAGGGTTGTCTAAAGCCATGGTATATCCCAGTGGGCACGAAAACATTCATGGAACATTCCAGGAATGTTTGGGCGAACATTCAAAAATGATCCCCTCAGAATGAAAATTGTATGAATGTTCAGGTGAGAATGTTCATAGAATGTTCAGAGCTGAATGCTTAATGAATCATTTGGATTCTGAATTTCGTCAGAACATTGAAAGTTGTCTGTGCAGTGGAAGCACTTGGTAACAGTTCAGTTTTCATGAAATAGGAAATGTCTCAATTTAATGTTTATATAATGTCAAATCTGAACATTCCAGGAATGTTCAGACCTGAGGGTTGCAGGAATGTTCATTTTTGGTGCATGACATTCCAATCAAAATTGAACATTCATATGATATCAAATAAGAACATTCCATGAATGTTAGAACATGAACATTGCTGAAATGTTCATGATTGGTCCAGAATATTCAGACCAAAATTGAACATTCATATAACATTCAGGTAATATTTGTGCCCACTGGGATGTATTGCATACCTAAAAAGAAGGTTAGCTGCCTTTTTAGTAGCTATGGTGCAGGCATTATCTAGTTTCTTTGATAAAATCTATTGTTTGTCACCAATGATGATGAGGCAACATTGGTTATGGACATTATCTAGTTTCTTTGATGAGATATGCCTGCTGGTAACTAACTAGGATACAGACAGCATCTACTATGGATATTTTCTAGTCATTTAGATAAACTTTTCTGGATATCTTCAACAATCTTAATGACATAAGCATGGTAAGGATCTTAATGACATATGCATGGTAAGGAATATAAAGTTCCCTGCTGAGGTCTGTTGCCTTTTCACCAGCCATGTCGCAGGGAGCATCAATCATTGAAATCATCCAGTTCCTTTGCTAAGGTCTGCTGCCTTTTCACCTGCCATGTCGCAGGGAGCATCAATCATTGAAATCATCCAGTTCCTTTGCTAAGGTCTGCTGCCTTTTCACCTGCCATGTTGAATGGAGCATCCATTATTGAAATTATCTAGTGCCTTTGATGAGGTCTGCTGCCTTTTCGCCAATCATGATGCAGGGAGCATTGAGGTTAGCACTAACAACGTGTGGCATAATGGATGCATCAGCAACTCTCAAACCTACAACACCCTTGACTCTGGAAAATAAAGAGTACAAATCAAGCAAAATAGAACTGTGAATTCCAATTCCAAGAAAAATAGAATTATCATTATAGTTTTTTATAGAAAGAATTATTTCTTATGAACATAAATGTGCAGAATTGCGGAAGGCTGTTTATGGGCTGTTATGACATAAGTTGTTAAAAGCGATGTCAAACCCATTTGCTCTGCCATCTAGCACACACAGTATTAATGGTCTGCAATAGGAAGAGCTGTGCTACCTTAATTCAGGGTCAACAACAGCATTCTCATCTCCTGCAGGGCCCATTCTGCAAGTAGAGGTAGGATGATACCCTGCAACTCCAATATGGCGAATATAACATTCCCAGAATGCATCCGTTCCCCAATCCATTTCCCTGCATTTTTGTGGAATGACTCGATACAGCTTTGCTCCAATACTTTGCAAGGCTGTAGTATTTTCAAGACCAATGATGAACCTGAAAGCTGTGAAGAATAAGGACAGTACATTATGTTTAAATCATCTTCTGCTGATTATATATTCTATAGATTCCATCGGCACTGCATGAAAAGTATTAGAGACCCTTTGGTTCTTAATTTGTTGCCCACCTGCACACCTGTACCTCACATGTTGTCAATGATCTGTACATATTAGAACACTGTTTTCATTAGAGACATGTTTTACTATTTTAGATAATCATTGTTCCATGCAAGTGGAATTCGTTTGATTTTCCATCTGGGTTACAAAATCATCATACCTTCCTTTATCACCTCTACATCTTGCTTTTCAGACAGGTAATTAGGATCAATTAGAGGGTGGTCAAATGGATTTGCACTTTTTAGTCTCAAAGTCCCTTGGCTCTTGGGTCGCGCAAGGAAAACGAAGAAAGTAAGTCCAGGTTTCCCAAACATTTGTCCATATAACTCTCTGGTCATCTGGAAGTAAATGATATTACTGTTAGGTTGGTATATATTGTTTCAACTCATTTTAATGGCTTCAGTTAAATTCTTTATAAATTATTCCCAGTGGCTAAGTACATGGTAAACATTTGGAAATTTCTGTGTGCAATGCCAGTTATTTCAAAATTTATGATACAACAATAAATTAAGGTTTTAAAAAGATAATGCTGTGTAACTATTTAATGATAGGAATTGAAATTTATACAGCAAATGTGTATCCTATTGAGGTGAGCATAAGCAATAATCACAACACACTAATCACTGTTGTTTGCAAAATGCCAATGGTCTAGTGATGTGAAGTAGAACATTTCTTTACTACCACAGTATAGTGGTATACATAAACAATAAGATGCAACAATGAAATGGATGACATAACTTGTATTACCTCACTGTTGAGGTTTAGGCCGAAAGTCAGAGCTCCAGGAACATTGGATGTCATGATCTGTATATAAGGCATATGGTGGTGTTTCGGCTGACTTGCAGATTTCATAAGTGTTTGGGTTTGTGTTGCGACACTCCCGAGCTGTCCTGAAATTAGTAAACTTTTATCATTTTTGCAGTGCCCATAAACTATGCACTTGCTCAGTAATTAAATAACATATTTCAATTTGTTCTAAAGTGAATTCGATAATCACATGAACAGAAATACAATTTAATACAACGCTACAGCTTTACTAAACTGCTTTTTGTGTTCTCTAACTCTTTAATGATAATAACATCAACATTTCCAGTCATTACAAAGATGAATAGGGAGAATTACGGAGCATTTATTTCATATCATTAGGGACAATTCATAGCATGATTACTAACATATTCGTAGATGTTCAGAAGCTTTACTCCTACATGTACCTATACCAAGATGGCATAATACCTTTGTCGAAACTGCTGAGGTCAAAAAGCATTCCCTTGGCAGGGGTGTATCCCTGATTTTACTGATAAGTGCCACTACATTAGTAGCCTGTGATGTATGCAGAGGGGATCATATCATTGCAACAACATAAATAGCCAGTGCCTTGGGCAATGACAGAAGAACTTAAAATGTGCATTGATTTATACAATACGACTATCAACATCATGTTTTTGGTTTCCGATGTTGTGCAAAACTCAGCTTTGGAGGATACTACATCCTATTCACTGAGCGTTTGGTTATAAAGAAACGACGGGGAACTGTTTATTCTAAAAGTTAATCAATGTGCCCTAAAAGCGGCGTGTTTATAAACTTTGAGATTTAACAGTTCCAGGTTGTTCCTCTTAGTTAACATCTCATTATATTTCACATATCCTCTTCCATGTATTTTCATTATATCATACATACTATTTGTGGGTAAAAACAACTAAACTTATGCCTTGTTTTCAAACTAGCCCTTTCGGTTCTCCTGCAGAACTCAATGGGGACTTACTGCCGTGGTCAGTGGCTTGGGGACCTTAGTGACCTAATATTGCATCCACTTTTGACTTATAGTGTAGCAGCAGGGACCCAAAAAGTGGCATATTTGAGGAGTAATCCTGGTAGACCTAGCAGCGTCATACATCAAATGAAAGCTAAGAATATCAGGCTTCAGAAACTGAATATTGGTTTTAAAACAGAAAAGTTGTACAAACTGAGATATTGCACTGTTTCCATGGCAATCATTTAGAAGGAGTGAAAAACACTGAAAAATTCATCCATTTCTGGATATTCTTATAGATTATACTGTGGAAAAATATATTTTGTAAAGAAATGTTGCATTGAAATGACACGAGCTTAAAAAAACAATGAAGAAATACAATAGGGTATTGTGTAGAGTATCACTGAATAAGTGCTGAAAGATGTAAGGAATTTCACTTAATCGTCACTTTTTTCTGCCTTACTGCAGCTAAATCGTGACTAGCCTGATGTAAGTAGTGGAGGAAACCAGAGGACCCAGCGAAAAACACCGCTTAACCCTAAGTCAGTGGCAGCCTTCTGCCATGCGAATAAGTGTTGATCCTCTAAAACTAACCAACACTTAATGGATGGGGAAATCTGCCAAGTGTGATTTATTACTAGATATAGTCTTCAATAGACCTAGTTGCAAGCACACCCTTTGCGCAGATCCCCTGTACACCTAATACTCTTTTGGACTAAGATTTGGACTTTCCAATTCTAAGTATTTTATCACCTAAACTGAAATCCCAGAAGTTGAGCAGCAGAGACTGATGTATCAATTCCACAAAAAGCAATCGTTTTAAAGCGTTTATGCAACAGCATTAGTTTGTTTTAGGGACAGGAATTATAATGCTTCTTGGTGTCTTACCTTTTCCGAAAAGTTTATACTGCATTCTTGACCAAAATCCTTCAATAACATCATTGACTGGACTTATATTTTCTCTTGTAAGGAAGTCTATCCCTATTAAAACGTGATCCTGAAGGTTTGCACCCACTGGAAGGTCCAAAATGACTGGAATCTATATAACAATATGACATAAAAATCATTGATATTTAATGTAGCTTATGGAATTATTTCTTTTGACTTGAGCTTTCCTCTACCCTGCTTTTATTTGACTAGTACGCCTCTACGAAGTATGTATTGTCTACAGTAACAGGTGTTCTTATGAGGAATAATTTAAGCATTACAGGGTATAATATCTTAGGAGTAAGAAACTGAAAAAAATACAACCATAGTTTTTTCAAAAAGAGCCCCTACCCACAACTACACCATGATACATTAAAAAATATATTAATATTGAAGGATTTGTATCTCATTTTCTTTCAAATCTTTGCACCCTTCAAGTTTTAAAACCATATTTTTTGGGGAATTTTTTTTCGAAAACGAGAAAAAAGTGCTTTTTAAAACTTCTGATTGAAATTAAGAAAACTGTGAAATCCTTCTTTTGGAAATGTACGTTTTGAAATGGAAATATTTATCACCTTAAATCACTGATATCTTAAAAAGCTTTTAATAATTGTCCTAATTTCTCCAGAATACCAATGGACTCAAGTTTGGACACGCCACATACGCCACAAACCTTAATAGACTGTGAGATGGTTGGATGGTTGGTTAGACTATCAAATTTTCTCATGTCAGGGATCAAAATATGTGAAATCTTTTAAGTTTAGGAATTTATCCTTTCAGTAATGAAAAGATAGTAAAATATTTCATTCAGTATTTTTTCATACTGCCAAAAGTTCTTTCACAGAAAATTTCGTGCCATGAAGTTTTGCTGTAACTTTTTATCCATTGGCTTCCCATGACATTCTGGTTTACTGTATTAAACTTTAAACGCACAACAGTAATCATATGGATATTTTCTAAATTTGGCAACCTAAATAAATATTGCAAATAAAAATATACTCACCCCCTTTTCCTCCAAATGTGACTTTGGCCCAATGCCAGACAGCATAAGTATCTGTGGAGATCTAAAACTTCCAGCAGACAGGATGACCTCTTTCCGCACTCGCACAAACTCTAGTTTATTGTTCCTAA
>OZ012688.1:6528653-6582051 GCA_963942565.1 Maea johnstoni | reverse complement strand
TGTTGACAAGTCTACATAGAACATGGGACCACAGAGACCAGGGATACTAAAACATATCAATATGGTTTCAAAATACTGCAGGAAATCTCTATTATATAGGAAAAAAACTTAACAATAGAAATAGAATATGATGGGAAAAAACAAACAATTAGACTATTCAAAAGAATATCCAGAAACATGTATCAATTTGACATTCACTACAAAACATAGTATGGAGGGATAGCTACTAATACTAGACTACATAAAATGGGCATATTAGAAGATTACAAATGTGATTATTGTCTGGAATCAGAAACCAATACTCAAAGCCTTTTTGTTATGTGAAAGAATACAGTTGTTTTGGAGAGAAATAACTACATGGTTACATAACTTGGGATACCAAAATTTCAGACTAAAACATAAGATGATATTTTAGGTGATACAGGAAAAGACAACTTATTTAATTTGACACTGATGCTTGGTAAGAAGTTAATATACTGAAATAGAGGAAAGAGCCAATTGTAATCCATAGCTCATTTTGAAAGTTTAATAAAGGCAGAGAGAGAACTGGATATATGCTTTACAAACTGATAAAATGGAAAAGTAGGAACAAAAGTGAGAAATATATAACAAGACAAGAATAGTAAAATTCTACAGATGTATTAATGTAGATATACTTAAACAGTTAGATATACTGTACAGAGTATAATGTTGCATATATGTATCAAGTCCTCAAGTGGATGCACATATCTTCAAATGTTAGATAGATTAAGAACAAATAATAACTAGCATATATAGATAAGAAAAGATTTTGTAATCAATACTAATCATGTATATTTTATGTAAGTTATATGAAGATAAACGAAAATGGACTATCTATAGCTCTTAAAAAGAGATAACAAAAACATCAAACAACCAATATGCGGTCAGCTTTCAAGTTGTCAACCAAGAAATATACCAACATTTGGGTAGATGGCACTGTTTTTCATATTAGCTTGAAAGCTGCTCGAGGGAAATTAGGTTGGGTGATCTTGAATTTATAACGATATTCTGTGATTGTAGTCCACCTAATGCAGTAGGATTTTCAACAATCTCTCTAAACGGTTATCATTCTAAATAAAGTAATGTATCAAGTCCCCTTTTGTCATAATCAAATAAGTTGAGGGACATGGAAGAGAGAAGGTGAATGAATGTGGACATTAGTAAGATTTCCAATAAAGCTACATACAGGTGTCAGATGTCAATGTTCCATATAGGGATTAACTTACTTATTTAAGATTTGTTATATCTTAATTATCATCTTGGCCAAATATTTCTTTCAACCATTGGAATTTATCCATTAGTGTCCTAGGCAAATTGATGCAAAGTAAGATAAATCAAATTGTACAATTTTTTTCCGCTGCTTAATTCCTCTCCCCTTCATGTCAATCCTACATGTGCACAAATCATTTTGTGCACAAGATTCAAAATAGACAGTAATAATCAATCTATATGTAATGCTGTGAACTCTACTCATGCAATAAGTTTTCTTAATATGTGTTGTATACACTCTGTTTGTGATATTACATTTATGTTGTAGCATATCACCCAGAGTTCCTTCATTATATTCCACATTGAGTATACTCTATAACAGGACTCTTTTGATGTCCATCAGTTTGATATCTTATACTAAATGGAACTGTACCGTTTCTTTGACCAGACTACACAAACAACATCTATCAGGTAACTTAATAAACCTCATTTGTAGATCACATGTCCCCAACCTAAATTAGAGCTGCAGGACAGGTAAGTCCTTGAATACTACGTTTTCTATGCAGATGATCGCCGGGCGTGGGTTTTATATACAGATTGCATACAGATTAATGTCTTCCATGTAGATAGATTATAACAAACTTTGTTAATTTAAGGCCTTTTTAGTTGTACATTTCTGATGTTATATATATTTCGGATAGTAATGAATTGCTCATATGTTGAATATAATTCATACTTATATATGAAATAATATGTAAATATGATGGGCTCTTCATATGATGAGGATTGTCCTAAACCATGACATATGTAGTTCATACTTTAAATGAGGTTTGCTGCTTTTTTTGGCAGTCATGGTGCAGGCAGAATCCAATATCCACGGACATAATCAAGTTTTTTTTATATAAATTCTACTGTTTTTTCCCAATGATTATGTAGTCTGCTTTGGTTATGGATATTATCTTGTTTCTTTGATGAGATCTGCCTGCTGGTCACCAACCATTATGGATATTTTTAGTTCTTTAGATAACGTATGTAAAGTTTTAATGACAAATGCTGCAACCAAGTTTCTTTGCTGAGGTCTGCTACTTTTTCACCAGCCATGATGCATGGAGCATCCTTTATTGAAATTATCTAGTTCCTTTGATGAGGTCTGCTGCCTTTTCGCCGATCATGATGCAGGCAGCATTGGTGTTTGCACTAGGGATGTGTGGCATAATGGATGCATCAGCAACTCTCAAACCTACGATACCCTTGACTCTGGAAAATAAAGCAAACATTTAAGCAAAAGAGAATAGTGAATTCAACATAGAAAAATAGAAATATCGATAGAGATTTTTAAGAATGAATTATGTAATACTAGCATAAATGAGCGGCATTGTGGAGGGCAGTCTATGGTACTTATTTAACTGAAATACCCCTTGGCACTATTCATGAAAAGATAGGGATTTCCTCCTGGTTCCTGGTTCTTATCGCAATATGACCCATGCTGTTGAAAGCAACAATAAAACCCATTCGTCCCTACCTTCTAGCACACACAACATTAATGATTAGCAATAAGAAGCATTGTTCTACCTTAATTCAGGGTCAACAACAGCATTCTCATCACCTACTGGGCCCATTCGGCAAGTAGAGGTAGGATGGTACACTGTATTTCCAAGATGGCGAATGTAACATTCCCAGAATGCGTCATTGCCCCAATCCATTTGCCTGCACTTCGTTGGAATGACTCGATACAGCTTCGCTCCAATACTTTGCAGGGCTGTTGTATTTTCAAGACCAATGATGAACTTCAAAGCTGTGAAGAACAAGGACAACACATGTATAAATCATCTTCTGCTGATTATATTTTCTATGAATTCCATCTGCACTTTGGGAAATGTGTTACATATCCATAGTTTATTAATTTTCCACACCTGTACCTCATAGGCTCTCCAGTGATTTTTACATATTAGAATACTGTTTGCATTAGAGATATTATGTTTTTTACTATTTTGGATAACTATTGGTTCATGCAAGTTGAAAGTGTTTGATTTGCCATTTAGGTTACAAAATCATCATACCTTCTGATAACACCTCTACATCTTCCTTTTCAGACAGGTAATTAGGATCAATTAGAGGATGGTCAAATGGATTTGCACTTTTGAGTCTTAAAGTCCCTTTGCTTTTGGGTTTCAAAAGCGAAGCTACCACAGTAAGTCCAGGTTTTTCAAACACTTGTCCATATAACTCTCTGGTCACCTGAAAGTAAAAAATATTACTGTTAAATTGACATAAATTGCTTCAATTCCCTTTAATGGCTTCAATTAAATTGTTTATATTATTTCCAGTGACTAATCCAATGGAATCTCAGTTTTGTGCGCTATGCTAGCTATTGCAAAATTAATGGTGCACTAATAGATTAAGGCTTAATGAAAGGAAAATGCTGTGTACCTACTAGATGATAGGAATTGAATGTCTGGTTGTATAATATGCCAACTATGTGTCCTATTGAGGTGATCATAGGCACTTATGATAGCGTAGAAATCACTGTTGTTTGCAAAATGCCACTGGTCTAGTGTTGTGAAGTGGAATATTCATTTGCTACCCCAGTATATGGTGATACAAATAAAACATAATATACAACAATGAAAAGGAAAACATAAATACTATTACCTCACTGTTGATGTTTCGGAGGTAAGCAGTAGCTCCAGGAATATTGCACGTCAAGATCTGTATATAAGGCATATGGTGGTGTTTTGGTTGAATTGCAGATTTCATAAGTGTTTGACTTTGTGTCATGACACCCCCCAGTTGCCCTGAAATTAATGGACTTTTACCACTTTAACACTACCTATAAACAATTCCCTCGGCTCTGCATTAACTGCAACATAATTCAATTTGTTCTTGAGCGAATTTGATAATTAAATGAAAAGAAATACAGCTGAACACAACTTTATTAAACTGCTTGTGATTTTCTTGAACCTTTTAATAATCCACACAATCCACATTCCAAGTCATAACAAGATGAAAAGGAAGAATTACTGAGAATATATTTCATATTATCAGGGACAATTCATAGCATGATTCCTAACATATTCCTTAATGTTCCAAAAGCTTACTCCTACCTATGCAAAAATGGAATAATACCTTTGCCAAAACTGAAGAGGTCAAAAAGGCATACCATTGGCAGAGGTGATTCTCTGATTTTACTGATCAGTGTCACTACAATGGCAGTATGATATATGCAGAGGAGGTAAACGAAATAACACAAACAGCCAGTGCCTTGGGCAATGACAAAAGCAATTGAAGTGTGCATAGATCCAGACAGTAAGTATAGTAGCATCACATTGTTGGCTTCCGTTGTTGAGTTTAACTTAGCTTGAAATGATACCTACTTATTATTTATTTAAAGTTAATATAGATATTGTTCTCAATACACCTTGTTGCAAGTAGGCCCTTTATTTAGATCCCCTGCCCCTCCAAACATTTATAACTCTTTTGGACTAAGATTTGGACTTTCCAATCCTAAGTACTTTATTGCCCATACTGAACTCACTGCATTTAAATACCAGTAGGAGTAAGCAGAGACTGACACATCACTGCCACAAAAAGCAATCGTTTTACAGTGTTGAAGCAACTGTAATTGTTTGTTTTATGCATAGGAATAATAATGCTTCTTGGTGTCTTACCTTTTCCAAAAAGTCCATACTGCATTTTTGACCAGAATCCCTCAATGACATTATTTACTGGACTTATATTTTCTGTGGAAACGAAGTCTGCCCCTATCAGATAGTGATCCTGAAGGTTTGCACCCACTGGAAGGTCCACAATGACTGGAATCTGCACAACAATATTACATAATAATTATCGACATTTAGTGTAACTTATGAGATTATTTCATTTGACTTTGGTTTTCCTCTACCCTGTTTTTATTTAAATTGTATAAGCCTATAAACGGCATGTATTGTTTGACAGGTGTTCCAATGAGGAATAAGCTAAGCATCAAATGTATAATATCTGTGGAGTAAAAGTTTAAAAAAACTGAGAATTACAACAACCATAGTATTTTTAAATGGATGTCCTACCCACAATTTCAGCGCTGGGACCTTCAAGTTTGGTACATTTGCAGAAAGTATCATTACAGAAGAATGGGTATCACACTTTTTTTTATTTTTCTGCTTCATTCATATTTTGAAACCATTTAATTTGGGAATTTCATTTGAAAACGAGAAAAAGTGCTCATTTAAACTTCTAGACGGCAAAACTTGTGAATTGGAAAACTTGTGAACTTATTGTTTCATGAATGAACGTTTGGTAAATGATGATAATATATACCACCTTGAATTATCAATATTCTAAAACACTTTCAAGAATTACAGATTTTATGGGTTAAGGTGCCCATTTTCTCAGGAAATACTGATGAACACAAGAAAAAACACCAAATAAATCAGAATGTTCTTACTCACCCCCTTTTCCTCCAAATGAGACCTTGGCCCAATGCCAGACAACATAAGTATTTGCGGAGATCCAAAACTTCCAGCAGACAGGATGATTTCTTTCCGCACTTGCACAAGCTCTAGTTTATTGTTCCTAACTAACTCAACTCCTGTGACTGACCTGGTGTTATTATCTACAACAATCTGAATGAAGATACGTTCCTTCAATACAGCATTGAAATTCAATTTATTATTCACAGAAACGAAAAATATACAACGCAGTAATTCAAGCGCTACAAGTGGTTTAATTGTGAGTTTCAATGAAACATACTAGACCTAATGTAGACATCATAATGTAGTCAGCCTTGTACGCAACAAGTACATGATAGTACAGTGGTAGCAAGGGCAAATATTGGGTCATTTTAAGATGTTTAGGTAGGCTAAGCCATTGTCCCATCATCCGACCAATTGTGCCTGTGTATGGCATCACTGAGCAGAGTTAGAGATAAAAAAAAAACCAATGACTTACACACAAGTAGGTGAGGGTTTTCAGCAAAACATAGTCACTTAAATAATGCATTTTGGTTGTCAAATGTTGATGGATTGGCTTCTCTCAGTGCTTTGTTCTCAGGCAAAACAATTAACTCCTTATTGCCTTGGCTGTCATAAATGGTAATAAAAGAAATTCATATGAGTTTTTGGTCTAATTCAAGATTTCGATTTTTCATAAAATGCGTCATTGCTAACTACAACATTCAAATTCAAGCAATTCTAATAGCGTTGGCAAGATGACATGTTATATTCAACTTACCCTTGTGACATGGGCATGCGTAACCACGTGCAAATTGGCTCTGGACATGGCTGGTCGTAGGAAGGCCTTAGCTGTACTGCTTCTGACACCATTTTCATCTATAGTGACCTGGTTGGGCATAAAACCTGGAATAGGCCCATTATTATTTGTGTACTGTATTCTTCTTAAAAATCCTTTAAGTTCTGGGAATATTAATATGTGGAGTGTTTTGGCAGGATATAGATTCTTTTGCAAACGACATTATCAGCTTCTTGAATTACTCAAAAATGTATGTTATATATAATAGTAACAATGATAATGAAAATATGATAATACCGGTAATTGATATTCCAACAATAATATTCAAAAGGGCACTTGGGTGTTTAGGGGGACGCAAACGCTCGTTATCAAAAATGAAAAATACCCCTAAAGCACTGATTTCTGGCCAAAAGAGCACCCTTCTTTTAATAAAAACGCTAACTTTCTCCACTAAATAAACACCCCTTCTTTATTCAAAACACTGACATTGGATGAACGGGAACACATATTTTAACTTTAGATTTTATAATCCTCTGCGTGTTTAGAGGCAGCAAGTGGTGGCAGCAAATTCGGAAGCCCAGTCACTTGGGGAGTCACTTGGCGTCAGAGCCGCGTATATTTCGTTGAGTGTAATGGGATTTGACCCCCATACTTCGTACCTGGGTACAAAAAAGTTCCCTTATTTTACAAAATCGCGGACATGCGGAGGTCTTAAAAATAGACCCCTTCTTCCGCGAAATATGTAACGCAGGTGCGGCCCCCCTTGACCATATATGTTATATCACCAATAAACAAGTTAAAGGGTGTATGACCACTATTTCACCTCTAAATGACTGCTAACAATCATAAGAGTGACCTAGATATTGTAAAGTATCTTGATAATTGATAGGGCATATCAATTTAGACATCAAGTAGAAATGAGAAAAAAATATGCATAGAAAGAATTCTGAAATCGACTATTCTGATTAGCTGTTTACTTTTTAAAACCCCGCATATTTGAAATTCTGGAAAGATCAAAAATGGGTCTTATACGTAAATGAAAGGCAATCTTAAAAACAATGTATTTACCAATGTTGGCGCTTCTTTCAAAAAGTGAACGATTTAGCCCAAATTTGGCTCTTATGATCAACGCAATTATGAAAATATTTAAAAGCAAACTGTTGGTCGAAAACTAATGACAACTGTATGAGAAATGTAAATGAATTAAAGAATATTTCTTTTCCAAGCCCTATTATTGCATGGTCGATCTTAAGTCTATTTTGGTCACATACAAAGCATTCTTATTATTTTAATATTGAAATATATTGCATCAAAGAAATTTGGGTTAGTTAAAAATTAAATAGGAAAAAAGCGATTCAGGAGAAACGGTCCGTGATGTGCGCATTACAGGCAGATAGGCCACTCGCAATAACAACCTGGTGTGTAGTAGTCATACAACATTTGATTTACTGTTGCATAAAACGGAGGCCAGTGCCTGACCTAGGCCTCGCTAGATGGCAGCACAAATCTAGTACACACTCGTGCCGTTTTGGCAATATGAGATAAACAACAACTCGAAATTCTAGTTTTATGGACGTATGATGTATTTTACACTACTGTGCACAGACAAACCACAATCGTCACTAGTGAGACATTCGTTAACTCGAGTATGGGGTCATGTAGGGCGTCCTGCGACAGGGCAGATAATGCAAATGGCGACCGAATCAGTGATTATACTGCACTTGGTCACTTCAGGCATGAATTGCATAGAGATGGCAGCATAATATGCGTTTATTTTGTGGTATGCCTCAAGGTATGGTTACACATAAACCTGTATTGGCCTTCAAAAACCTTACTGGTGCATTGTTAGCTCGTCAAATTAAAAAAGTTTGGATGTTGTCATTTTCCCTTTATTTTGATCAATATTTTCATTTGTTTTGCACTATACAGACGTTTAATGTTATGGTTTTCAGGCATGCCCTGCACCTATGTGTTATATGGACCCTCTGATATAATGCATAATAACGGACATACAGGCTATATTCTAGGGATGTCGGATTACACTCTTTAAGCCCCTACTGAAGCACCTTAATATAATCACACAAAGCAGTGATTCAAAGACATTTACAGATAATACTACAGGCTAACTCTTTGTTTATAAGAGTATGGGCACGACTGACTAACAACATGTGTCCAAATCGTGCCCTATCAATGGATATAATGCTGTACTCCGTTAAAACCCTACGCTAACTACTTGCACACCTTTTTGACTCCAGACTGTTACAACTCAAAATCATAGGTATATTACAAGGGTGTCCACTTCCCGAGGTTCTACTGTAATACTGTTACATTGAGCATGAATGAAATGCATTTACGTGCTGTGATTAATATAATGCATGCAGACTCACCTTCACCTGTTTCTCCATTCACGTCTACCTGGCTCCCAACTCCCCGTTCTTGAAAGGCGTTTTTCAGCAGATCGACAATTACGTTCCCTCGATTATCACTCACAGTCAATGGCCCATCTACGCCATGATACCCTATGCATATACAACAAAAAGAGAAAAAACACTAACAATTATAAAGCGTTTTATCCAGAAAAAACATTCACAGTACATACTACAATTAACCATTCGACCAATAGGTCAAATTCAATATCAATAATAATAATGACAATAATGATGATAATAATAATAATAATAATAATAATAATAATAATAATAATAACAATAATGTAAATTATAATAATAATAATAGTAATAATAATAATAATAATAATAAAAATAATAATAGTAATAATAATAATAATAATATTAATGATAATAATATTAATCATTAAAATGATAATGATAATGAAAATAATGACAATAATAATAATAATAATAATAATAATAATAATAATAATAATAATAATAATGATAATAATATTAATAATAATAAGTTGTAAATTTAAATGCTATTTACTGAACAAACTGATATTCGGGTGTGCTTAAATACATTTAAAATAAGCATGTTGTATTTGCAGAACATTTGAATATATTTTCTTACATACTGGCAACTCCGCGTATTTTTGGACCTGTATAATCCGGAATTCCGTCTTATCCGTACAGATTGTAAGGTCCCGGTCCCATCTTATATGTTTACATGCAAGTTTCGATGTTTAATCCAGACAATTTAATCCAGACTCCGGCTAAATGTACCATTTTGCGGTACACTCTTTACCATTTAAGGTTTAAAAGTGTACTGTAATCTGGACCGGCGACCTCATGAATCAAGCGTGCCATTGCTCCAAGCTCTAGCCGTAAATAAAACATTTTCCTCACCTAACAAAGAATGAAAGGCTAATAGATGGTGGGAAGTTGGGGGAGGGTCGGGTGAAGTAGGGGGTGGTCAATGGGCCGGGATTACGTCTATATTTTAGAAATTTACATGCTTTCCTGTGCATGCCTGCTGCATTCTACATCGCTGATCATCGGCTCATGTCATGTATAATTCGGATTTTGCCTGATCCGGACAGAAATTCTCTGTCCTCATCAGTCCGGGTTACACAGAGTTGCCTGTATTACCAAAAATATTTACATGATTGGTTTCTTTACTGATTAACAATTATTCACAGTCACCATTTCTAGCATATTCCTGGTTGGTTTGTCTCTCGCTTTTCTTGAAGTAGGGTAAAAGATCCTTGTAACTCCAACCGGTGTTGCCATTAGCTGCCCACTCATCATAATCATACCGGCTGCCTCTCAAGTAAAGCATGTAATTCAGAACACTGCTTCCTCCTAAACCTTTACCACAATTGATATAAGTTTGCTGAAAGTAAAAGCCAACAAGGGAGTGTCAGAATAATATATATATATATATATATATATATATATATATATATATATATATATATATATATATATATATATATATATATATATATATATATATATATATATATATATATATATATATATATTATTATTATTATTATTATTAGTTATCAACTGTTTTGGAGTATGATACAACTTATATCTCGCAATCAGAGGGCTGTGATACAGCCCTCTGATATAAGTTGTACATACTCCTCCAAAACAGTTGATAACAAATTTATCTTATGATTGCCCCCTCGACCTCTGCATAGGTAATGAAAATAAACAAACTCGAAAACTTTTCAATGGCCTGGTCCTCCCCTATTTCTGCTAAATAGGCCTTCAGGGTTTGTGCTGCATTATTATTTGCACGCTGAGTGTTTCCAGGAATAACATTCTTTTTCGTCACATTTCTTTCCTCCTCTGACAGGTGTGCAAATCTTCTCCTTTTGGATTGATTTGGTTCTAGCGGCAGAGAATTGTCTGCTACAGGGGCAGCCATCTTGCAATGTTTGGGAGACTGCATCATGCACTTAGGGGCTAGGGAGAATTGGGAATTGCATCATGGGCATAATCATTTGATGCAATGCTCAACTCTCCCTACCCTAAAATGCAGCAGGTTAAAACAAGAATCCTTGGAGGTTAATATAGATTTCTGAGAGGTTAATATAAGATTCTGAGAGGTGAATTGAAGTTCACAACACAGCTTAATAACATAGGACAATTGACCAATCAAAAGCCTAGGATTTTGCCAATCATAAGATATATAAATATATATATATATATATATATATATATATATATATATATATATATATATATATATATATATATATAATATATATATATATATATATTATTAGTTATCAACTGTTTTGGAGTATGATACAACTTATATCTCGCAATCAGAGGGCTGTAAACACCCGAGGCTCAGCCGAGGGTGATACGGCCCTCTGATTGCGAGATATAAGTTGTATCTTACTCCAAAACAGTTCATAACGAATTTATCTCATGATTGCCTCCTCGACCTCTGCATAGGTAATAAAAATGAACATACATACATACATACAAATACTGGGAGGTTGATATAGGATTCTGAGAGGTTAATACAACTTCATATCATATGCCAATTGACCAATCAAAAGCCTAGAATTTTGCCAATCATGAGATAAATATATATAAATATATATATATATATATATATATATATATATATATATATATATATATATATATATATATATATATATATATATATATATATGTATATATATATATATATATATATATACTTAGAGAGAGAGAGAGAGAGAGAGAGAGAGAGAGAGAGAGAGAGAGAGAGAGAGAGAGAGAGAGAGAGAGAGAGAGATTTCAGATACTGTACCTGGTTCATGGACGATTGGCATGCATGTTTTTGAGGCACCGTTTTATACTGCCAATCTTTTTGAGTGCCAACCTGAGACGCGGCCCTATATGGAACGTGTGTGTTTGGAAGGTCGTCCTCCTCTCCCCCGGCCTCCAAGAGAAGAACCTTATAGTCCTGGATCTCAGAGAGTCTTGCGGCCACAACTGAGCCTGCAGAACCAGCCCCCACTGTGGTACGGGAAAGAATATTAATAACATACACACACGCACACGCACACGCATACACACACACACACACACACACACAAACATATCTATATCTATATATCTATATATACATATATATCTATATATATATATATATATATATATATATATATATATATATATATATATATATATATATATATATATATATATATATATATATATATATATATATATATATATATTATAAAGATGCAAGGAATGTAAACCTTACACTGATGTATTTCTCTTAAAGCAGAGATACAGACTTAGGTTGATAGAATACAATATCTCATTAATTGTATCATATCCTAAACCAATCTTCGTCTGAGTTGTATATATCAAAGAGTGGCTTTCAAAATGTGATATGGAATGGTTTACTGATACTGAAGGTCTCAATCTCATTTCATCTGGTTTTTGTGTTCCTAAATTTGTGAGTCTACTTACCAACAATATAGTCATATGAATCATCAAGTTCTAGTCTTATATCTGATGGTGTTGGAAACATCCATAACGCGACACTTGCAATACAAGCAACACTTAAGGCTAGATATGTTTTAGTTCCGAACATCTTTACGTTGCTGGAGGCCTTAAACTAGTATGCTGCGGATGATGGAACATGACCTGATTTTACACTGCTTTCATGATTTTTCAACAACCGAATCAGACGAGGCAAAAGGGTCACATTTCTACCATATGAATGAGTTAACCGTAAATGATGAACCCAATAACGTGATGTATATATACGTATATACATATATACACATATATATATATATATATATATATATATATATATATATATATATATATATATATATATATATATATATATATATATATATATATATATATATATATATATATATATATATATATATATATATGTATATATGTATATATGTATATATGTATATATATATATATATATATAAATATATATAAATAAATACATATATATATATATATATATATATATATATATATATATATATATATATATATATATATATATATTTATATATATATATATATATATATATATATATATATATATATATATATATATATATATATATATATATATATATATATATGTATGTATGTATGTATGTATGTATGTATGTATGTATGTATGTATATATGTATGTATGTATGTATCACAAAATACATTTTCTATTACTGCTGAAATAAAACTGCTCTTCCGTGTGAACCCTAACAATATCTTCAGCAGAACCAAATCTCTGTTCGTATACATGTATTTGTTGCTTGTCAAGATTTTGAGGAGAGAGCTTTTTCAGACAGCCTATTCAAACAAGAGCCCATGTGTTTTATGTTTAATACCCATTGATGTCGTATTCGTGTATTCTCTACTGTGGAGCAGACTAGTTATAATATGCAAAAACAGTAGTAGAGCAGAATATTTAGGTCAGAGAGTGTTGAGGCTGGGGAATGTTCTGGCTCGTTGAACATATAGGCTTGACGCAAAGGGTCGAAACAGCACGCAGTAAACAGAGCAACTAAAACCTTACAAATTTAGAATAGACAGCATGGCTCGGGTTTTCCTCTGGCCTGCTTGTATTTCACTAGTTAACCTACATGAAGTATATATTGCCTAAAAGATTTTTTAAGAAACACAACGAGCATCACATATATACCCTGCCAGCAAAGTGTTTGTTTTTGTGGGGTAAGAATCTGAAAAGAAAACATGCGTAATGTTTTCTAACGGATCTCATGTCCACATTTATGAACTGGGAACCATCAAATTTCTTAAATAAATGGAAAAGATTATTGCAAATGGAAGGGTATTGCAGTTTTTAACATTTTTGCTTCGCCACGATTTTATTACCATTTCCTTTGTAATTTTCGTTAAAAATGAGGAAAATTTGTATTTTCCAACTTCTAGACTGCATAACTTTGTAGCAAAGTCAAATCGGAAAACACCTTGACACCTTGACCTTAGCTATTTATATACCAAATTTCCAGCAAATATGTTAACATGTGATAGAAAACCAACATGTTTTGGTGAAATTAAACATGGAGAAAAAAGCCAAAAACGTTTCCTGTCTGTATGCAAGCCTCTGTGAGGTTCTGCGATATTTGGTCGGTTACTCTGTTTAGGGATAGCCTAGGCAGTCAGAGTTGGTCTGATTCTGAGGATAGGTTTATACATATGTAAAAATCTCACAATGACCCTATATTAAGAAATTAACCACACTAGCCACCTTAAATCGTGTGCACGAAAAGCTATAGGGCTTGTCCCAGATGTATTCTTTCAATCAAAACTTGAAATAAACCTCGTAAGCATATTCTATCATCTTAGTAAACCTATACATGGTCTGTACCACAGGGATCTGTGTTGGGCGCACTATTGTTCCTAATATACATCATACCTCTGGCACAGCTAATCCGATCCTACGGTATGAACAATCATGGCTATGCTGATGACACCCAGCTCTGCTTATCATTCAAAAAGACAAGTGATAACGCAATTGTCAAACGTGAAATCCTAAATCTTAAGAAATGTTTGTGTGACATAGTGTCTGGATGTCTCAGAACAAGCTGCACTCAACAATGACAAGACTGAAATCATTCTATTTGCTCTAAGAAACACCTAGCTGAGCTGAACATTAAGTCACTCTTTGTAGCGGGGACCGATGTGTCCATTGCATCTGAGCCTGTGCGGAATCTGAGAGCTATGTTTGACTCTCAACTGATCATGGCACCCCATGACAAAAGTGTTGTCAAAAAATCTAGCTTTTACCTGAGAAATATTGGAAAAGCGAAACGTGTGTTAACAGAAGATGCCACAAAAACAGTGATGCAGTCTCTGGTGATGTCTCGCTTGGATTACTGCAATGCTCTCCTAATTGGAATACAACAGGATTTGATTGCAAAGCTGCAGCGAATACAAAACATTGCTGCAAGGATAGTATCGAGAACCAGGAAGTATGAACATATCACACCTGTTCTCATCAAGCTTTACTGGCTACCAATCAAATTCCGCATCCAATTTAAGGTCCTACTGCTGGTATACAAGGCGCTTAACGGACTTAAGTACATCAAGTACACCTAAGTACATCAAGGAGCTGCTTGTGCCTTATAAACCCAGACGCCATCTACGATCAGAAGCAAAGGGCCATCTGGATGAGCCTCGGACTAGACTCAAATTTGGAGATCGCACTTTCTCCATTAGTGCACCGAGATTATGGAATGCGCTTCCTCAACATCTGAAGGATTCTACATCGTGTCAGGCCTTCAAGAAGTGTCTCAAAACAGACCCTTTCAGGCTCGCCCAGTGAAGCGTTGTTGACTACGACTCAAACTATGACAATGTTCAGCGCTTTTGAACATTTTATGAATGGAAATTGCGCTATATAAATTCAAATTATTATTATTATCATTAGTAATGCTTGAGGGGCTTGCTTATACTTCCAAGTCGTTTGTGTACTTAAATCATGTGCAGTTGCACACCTTTTCAAAATACAGATGGAATACCTCTGAGGCCATGTTGCCTCTTCAAAATTAGTCTGTGAGCTGACGTGAAATCCTTACACCATCAAATCAACTTGTCTGTACTTATATCAGACATAAATATATATATTTATATATATATATATATATATATATATATATATATATATATATATATATATATATATATATATATATATATATATATATATATATATATATATATATATATATATACCTATTTACATTTATATATACATATGAACATAAAACGTATATATATATATATATATATATATATATATATATATATATATATATATATATATATATATATATATATATATATATATATATATACATATATATATATACATAAAACGTATATATATATATATATATACATATATATATATATATATATATATATATATATATATATATACATATATATATATATATATATATACATATATATATATATATATATATATATATATATATATATATATATATATATATATATATATATATATATATATATATATATATATATATATGTGTGTGTGTGTGTGTGTGAACATATATACAAATGATAGTTAAAATCTTCATCCTAAATATTATTGAGGCGTAATAAGCATTAAGAAAACTTAATTTTAGAGTCATTTACCTTTTGAGCTGGAATTTGAGGAAGCCTTCAATGCGCTATTGAAGTGATTCAGGTACAAAATGAGCTTATACGCGTCACCTTTCAAATAAGACCCCCCCCCCCCCCCGAAACTGTCATCTTCAGCACTACTCAGTTATAGCTTTCACATGTTAGCAAGTAACAGGCCTGAGGCAGCCATACAGGGGGGTCCACGTTTCCAATGATGTACTATGCTTCTTGGCAACACCTGATCACCAGCTGTGCCACCAGTGCTTAAGAGATAGCAGTAATAGGGAACTGGGCCCCCTTTTCCTGCATCACTAGCTTTGTTCTAAGGAACAAAAGTTTCTTTACTTTTATATAATGATGGATATCCATCCAGCATAATGGATAGGTAGTACTGTAATTAGTGGTTCTGGTAGGGAATCTTTGTCATTTCCTGCATATATATCTGTGGAATTTCCTTAATAACTCAACTTTGTCTGGTTGAAGGACCCATAACTCGCTACCATAGGTCACAATGGAAGTTATGATTGACCAATAAATGGTTGCACACACAAACATGCAAACACCTTTTGTTTTAATCCTTATACTCGAAATAGAATTGAAAGCTTTACAGCCAAGGCATATATAATCTTTCGTTCTAGGGGTTGAATTGCCAAACAGACAGTTGTTTACCCCTTCATGGTCATATTCAATTCTCTCTTTAACTTTATTACTACCAATGGAGACATTTCTATATTTTTGGTTCTTGGCTGCTTCACTTCTTTTTTCGCTGTAACCATAACTGCACTTTTATCAGGATTATAGAAAAATCTCCACTTACAGGAGTATTCATAGACTAGCTTCATAGCTTTGTTTAGCTTGTATTTGGAAGTGCTACAGACCGAGAGGTCATCGGCATACCCGACAGGGCTTGTTGGTATTTCGGATATAAAGCAAGTTAAACCGGAACTTTCAATTTCTCTCAGTAGGGATCTATAAACGGGATGTACTACAGGAGGGATAAATCGCCCCCCTGATGTATATTGCATTTCATGTTATATCAACTGGAATAGGTACCCATCAACCGTACTTTACATTTGAAGTCGTCATGAGGACCCCTTCCTACAAGCCCCTTGTAAACGAGAGATCACTCCTTGATCTTCCCACCAGAATTTAATGCGTTCCCACACCAGGACTTCAAAGAGTTTGTTCATGAATACAGGTGAGGAGTGTGATCCCTCTGTAGTTGTTGACATTGAGTGGACATAGGTTTTTTCCTTTGTAAAGTGGAATCTGGGTGCCACAACGAAAGTTTTCGGGAATATACTCGAGTCTAATTACACTATTTAGGATAGAAGTAATTAGCTTGATCACACCCTCTCTTTTTTTGTGGGATTTTGAGGCCATTTCTGACCTCATCTATCGACATTTGCTGATGTAGGAATTCATCCTCTTCATCCTCTCTGCACCACTCATTTACTGTATTAGAGACAAGTTTAAAGTGGACAGCATCAGAAGAATCAGAATACCTAGGTAACGAAATGTTTTCAAAATGATCTCTCCATACATTCACTACATCTTCAATGTCATAAACCACCTCACCGACTTTGTTTCTAATAGCAAAAGCCTTATGTTGTCTAGGGTTCCTGACCATTTTGATCTTTCTCCAAAATGTGTTTTTGTCTCTGTGGGCCGCTTGAACAATTTCATAAATTTCCCATTTGCCATGATCTTTCTGCACTTTTTTTAGTTCTTTTATAAAGTTTTTTTACACGCTTATGAAAAATGTAAAGCTCATTGTTCGAATCTTTAGGGCTACCGGCGTCTCTCCAGAGACAAAAACACCAAGCTTTCTCTTTCTTGAGTTTACTAAGATTAGAGTTCCAAAGAGGTTTAACGTTAGGTCTAAATTTGGAACGAGGCAGTCTCTCACCTGCTTCAAAGAGACATTTGACCATTTTGCTAATAAACATATTCTATGTCTTTGGCTTCACATTGCTCGGAATTGAAATTAGAAAGTAAGGACTCTATGCTGTCATCTAATACGTCGCGACATCTAGCTGGAAAGCTGGAATTTTTCCACTTGATTCTACCAGGGGGCCTCGGACCAGCGACCATGGGTGGTACACAATAAATTGTTAGGACTGTTCTTATCGCGGAATGGTCAGTAATGACAGCATTGAACAAATGCTGTTCATCTGTCCTGTTATTCAAAAATTTTGGAATTCAGTGTCTGAATGGCTAGCAGAAATTGGCTATAGCAATTACAACCATTTGATAGTACGCAATATACTAGGATATTTCGGAAATAATATCTTTTTTAGTTTTGTAATATTTATCTGTAAAAAAGTCATAAATAACGCATTAAAAATGGATAAAAAAACACACAAACAACAGGTTATTAGTTAAATGAGAAGCACGTATTATTGTAAAAGATACAAGGCCAGTTTAAAGGGTAAACAAGTACTATTTGACAAATTGTCATACATGGCCAATCACTTGACAAAATCCACTTAAATTAGTCCAGAAGTATCCTTTCTTCAATATACTAGTCGCTTATGTGAGCATTAGTCTCATTTAAGCAATCAAGATTACCTCATCAGTATTACACTCATGTGTTAATCATATACAGCTTCTCATACAGATCAAACAATGCTAACCAATTATTATCTATGATAAGATTATACCTTTTTAGTAATACAATTGCAGTCAATATATAATTTCTCATTTTTATAGTAGTATTTTTCATATTTCTGTTTTCATTTTATGCATATTTTCATTTCTATGTACGGCAAATATTTTATCAGGTAATGTGACTGCAGTCCACTGATTTCAACCAAACATAAAAGTCTACTATACAACGTATTAAACAATGGTCAAAGTTGATATACAGGAAAATAATCAAAAAACTTTCGAAAAAATGAAACAAACCTCTTGAGCTGGTTTGACTGAGAAATATCATGTGCTCTAAAGTGTTTTTATTCTCATTATCTACATGCTAGGGAAAATGTATTTGCTATTATGTAATATTAAAGGCTGTTAAGTTTTTTTTGCACTACAATATGTATAACAATTCATGTGAAAACATGTTCGGGGATATGATATTTCAAGGATATATGATTTATGTGATATCCTGAATAACCTGTTCTCAACAAAAAGATAGAATCGTAAGAATTTCATCATTTGGTTACTATGGATAATGCTTGAGTGGATTGATCACGTGTCAATGGAATTAATAGAGTGTTGGCAGAAATATGCATGTTAGGTCACTTTAAGAATATTATTTTCAAATACAGTTCATTTCTGAATGCAGCAAAATGCATAATGGAACTGTACCGTTTCTTTGACAAGACTTCACAAAAACATTTATCAGGTAACTTAATCAGCCTCATTTGTAAATCCCATGTCACCAAACTTACTGGCACTGGTGGCAGTAATATAAACTAAAGCTGTAGGACAGATAAGTCCTTGAATAGTAAGTTTTCTTATGCAGTTGGGTTAACATTTGAATTTTGTTTTTCGTCACATCTATGCCAATTGTGGCTAATTCGTGACTAGCCAGTTGTAAGTAGTGGATGAAATCGGTGTACCCAGTGAAAACCACCGCCTAGCCCCAAGTCACTGGCAATTTTCTCACATGCCCAGGCCGGGATTCGAACCCAGGCAGTGGTGAAAGACAGCGTGCAGTCAGTGGCGGCGCCTTAGACCACACGGCCGTCAGAGCAGGCCCTTTATGCAGATGGGAGCAGTTCATGTATTTTATAAGTAACCCATAATCAAGTGATATTGCACACAAAATAATCTCTTCCATTATAACAGGCTTTGTTAATCTTATTCATTTTAAGTTGTACATTTCTAGTGTTATATATTTCTGATATTAGTTAATTGCTTATATAATGAATATAATTCAGATCTTGAACGTAAATAACAGATGGGCTCCTCATATGATGATGGTTGTCCAAAACCATGATATATGTATTCCATACATTCATGGTAAAGGCAGAATACTTTTATCCATGGACATTATCTATCTTTATAAAAATGGTTATGGAGGCAATATCGGCTATGGATAATATTGAGTTCATTTGATGATATCTGCCTGTTGGTCATGAACCATGATGCCGGCAGCATCTATTATGTAAATAATATAGTTCTTTAGAAAAGGTTTGCTTAATTTTTTCACCAGTCTTAATGACAAATGATGCAAACATAGTGAGGAATACAAATTTCCTTTGCTGAAGTCTGTTGCCTTTTCACTATCCATGTTGCATGGAGCACCCATCATTGAAATCATTCCGTTCCTTTGCTAAGGTCTGCTGCCTTTTTACCAGCCATGTTGCATGGAGCATCCATTATTGAAATTATCTAGTTTCTTTGATAAGGTCTGTTGCCCTCTCACCAGCTATGATGCATAGAGCACCCACCATTGAAATTATCTACATCCCTGCCGGGGTTGGCTGCCTTTTTAACAGCCACGTTGCATGGAGCATCCATTGTTGAAATTATCTAGTTTCTTTGATGAGGTCCGTTGCCCTTTCACCAGCTAAGATGCATGAAGCACCCATCATTGAAATTATCTACATCCCTGCCTAAGGTTGGCTGCCTTTTTAACAGCCACGTTGCATGGAGCATCCATTGTTGAAATTATCTTGTTTCTTTGATGAGGTCCGTTGCCCTTTCACCAGCTAAGATGCATGAAGCACCCATCATTGAAATTATCTACTTGCCTTGCTGTGGTTGGCTGCCTTTTTACCAGCCACGTTGCATGGAGCATCCATTATTGAAATTATCTTGTTCCTTTGATGAGGTCTGCTGCCTTTTCGCCAATCATGATGCAGGGAGCGTTGAGGTTAGCACTAACGACATGTGGCATAATAGATGCATCAGCAACTCTCAAACCTACAACACCCTTGACTCTGAAAAAATAAAGCATACACATTAAGCATAAGAGAATAGTCAATTCAACAAAGAAAAATAGAAATATCAATAGAGACTTTTAAAAATGAATTACCGTAATTTCGCGTGTATAAGACGCACCCGTATATAAGACGCACCCCTTGTTCAGGCCTTATTAATACTGTAAATCACTTAATTATAGCGGGAGCAATAAGATAGCGATAATAGCGCTCTGCCCATGTGCGCTATTGTAAAATCCCCGTCTTTATTAAATTCTTAATTGAACTTCCTGCTGCTGTTCCCGTTCACCGCTATACTTAGATCACGCTATCCAGGGCAGTACCGCAACTGCGCTATATAATGCTCACGCCATATTTAGTGATTTACAGTAATGTATAGACCTTAGCTTTGTGTATAGTGCACACCCCTTTTCAGAAATATTGTGGAAGCTCAACTATTCATGAATAACGCCCGAAAACCAGTATAAAGCATTTCGAAATGAGTAAAAGGTGACATCAATTTGACAGCAGTGCTCATCACTCTGCGTCAGCGCTTGATACCAATTGTCCTAGGGATGATATTAATTATAATCAATACAATCCAACGGCCAGTCGTACTGAAATTACAATTCGTAAATGATGCGGCAGGCACTGATAGGCATTGTCTTTATAACTGTAAATAGGTGAAATGACCTGCCTGTTTGGACGAATCCAGGTAGAGCTGAATTCAGGGTCATCAATTTCGGATCTCTATGTGGCCTGGGGACTTGATGTAAAATACCCTAGATCCCTAGCTTTGTGTATAAGAAGCACCCTCGTTTTGAGTGTAAAGATTCATGTAAAAAAGTGTGTCTTATACACGCGAAATTACGGTACGTAATATTAGCATAAATGTGCGTCGTTGTGGAGGGCTGTCTATGGTACTTATTTAACTGAAAGACCTATTCGTGAAGGGACAGGGATTTCCTCCAAGTTCCAGGTTTCTATCTCATCGCAATATGACCTATGCTGTTGAAAGCAACGTTAAAATCCATTTGTTCCTACCTTCTAGCACACACATTAATGATCAGCAATAGGGAGAGTTGTTCTACCTTAATTCAGGGTCAACAACAGCATTCTTATCTCCTACTGGGCCCATTCGGCAAGTAGAGGTAGGATGATACCCTGAATTTCCAATATGGCGAATATAACATTCCCAGAATGCATCATTGCCCCAATCCATTTCCCTGCATTTTTGTGGGATGACTCGATACAGCTTCGCTCCAATACTTTGCAAGGCTGTAGTATTTTCAAGACTAATGATGAACCTCAAAGCTGTGAAGAACAAGGACAATACATTATGTATAAATCATCTTCTGCTGATTATATATTCTATAGATTCCATCGGCACTGCATGAAAAGCATTAGAGACCCTTTGGTTCTTAATTTGTTGCCCACCTGCACACCTGTACCTCACATGTTGTCAATAATCTGTACATATTAGAACACTGTTTTCATTAGAGATATTATGTTTTACTATTTTAGATAATCATTGTTCCATGCAAGTGGAATACGTTTGATTTTCCATCTGGGTTACAAAATCATCATACCTTCCTTTATCACCTCTACATCTTGCTTTTCAGACAGGTAATTAGGATCAATTAGAGGGTGGTCAAATGGATTTGCACTTTTTAGTCTCAAAGTCCCTTGGCTCTTGGGTCGCACAAGGAAAACTAAGAAAGTAAGTCCAGGTTTCCCAAACATTTGTCCATATAACTCTCTGGTCATCTGGAAGTAAATGATATTACTGTTAGGTTGGTATATATTGTTTCAACTCATTTTAATGGCTTCAGTTAAATTCTTTATAAATTATTCCCAGTGGCTAAGTACATGGTAAACATTTGGAAAGTTCTGTGTGCAATGCCAGTTATTTCAAAATTTATGATACAACAATAGATAAAGGTTTTAAAAAGATAATGCTGTGTAACTATTTAATGATAGGAATTGAAATATATACAGCAAATGTGTATCCTATTGAGGTGAGCATAAGCAATAATCACAACACACTAATCACTGTTGTTTGCAAAATGCCAATGGTCTAGTGATGTGAAATAGAATATTTCTTTACTACCACAGTATAGTGGTATACATGAACAATAAGATGCAACAATGAAATGGATGACATAACTTGTATTACCTCACTGTTGAGGTTTAGGCCAAAAGACAGAGCTGCAGGAACATTGAATGTTATGATCTGTATATAAGGCATATTGTGGTGTTTCGGCTGACTTGCAGATTTCATAAGTGTTTGGGTTTGGGTTGCAACACTCCCGAGCTGTCCTGAAATTAGTAAACTTTTATCACTTTTGCAGTGCCCATAAACAATGCCCTTGCTCAGTAATTAACTAACATATTTCAATTTGTTCTTAAGTGAATTCGATAATCACATGAAAAGAAATACAATTTAATACAACGCTACAGCTTTACTAAACTGCTTTTTGTGTTCTCTAACTCTTTAATGATAATAACATCGACATTTCCAGTCATTACAAAGATGAATAGGGAGAATTGCGGAGCATTTATTTCATATCATTAAGGACAATTCATAGCATGATTACTAACATATTCGTAGATGTTCAGAAGCTTTACTCCTACATGTACCTATACCAAGATGGCATAATACCTTTGTCGAAACTGATGAGGTCAAAAAGCATTCCCTCGGCAGGGGTGTATCCCTGATTTTACTGATAAGTACCACTACATTAGTAGCCTGTGATGTATGCAGAGGGGATCATATCATTGCAACAACATAAATAGCCAGTGCCTTGGGCAATGACAGAAGAACTTAAAATGTGCATTGATTTATACAATACGACTATCAACATCATGTTTTTGGTTTCCAATGTTGTGCAAAACTCAGCTTTGGAGGATACTACATCCTATTCACTGAGCGTTTGGTTATAAAGAAACGACGGGGAACTGTTTATTCTAAAAGTTAATCAATGTGCCCTAAAAGCGGCGTGTTTATGAACTTTGAGATTTAACAGTTCCAGGTTGTTCCTCTTAGTTAACATCACATTATATTTCACATATCCTCTTCCATGTATTTTCATTATATCATACATACTATTTTTGGGTAAAAACAACTAAACTTATGCCTTGTTTTCAAACTAGCCATTTCGGTTCTCCTGCAGAACTCAATGGGGACTTACTGCCGTGGTCAGTGGCTTGGAGACCTAAGTGACCCAATATTGCATCCATTTTTGACTTATAGTGTAGCAGCAGGGACCCAAAAAGTGGCATATTTGAGGAGTAACTCGAACCAGCGGTAGACCTAGCAGCATCATACATCAAATGAAAGCTAAGAATATCAGGCTTCAGAAACTGAATATTGGTTTTAAAACAGAAAAGTTGTACAAACTGAGATATTGCACTGTTTCCATGGCAATCATTTAGAAGGAGTGAAAAACACTGAAAAATTCATCCATTTCTGGATATTCTTATAGATTATACTGTGGGAAAATATATTTTGTAAAGAAATGTTGCATTGAAATGACACGAGCTAAAGAAAACAATGAAGAAATACAATAGGGTATTGTGTAGAGTATCACTGAATAAGTGCTGAAGGATGTAAGGAATTTCACTTAATCGTCACTTTTTTCTGCCTTACTGCAGCTAAATCGTGACTAGCCTGATGTAAGTAGTGGAGGAAACCAGAGGACCCAGCAAAAAACACCGCTTAACCCTAAGTCAGTGGCAACCTTCTGTCATGCGAATAAGTGTTGATCCTCTAAAACTAACCAACACTTAATGGATGGCGAAATATGCCAAGTGTGATTTATTACTAGATATAGTCTTCAATAGACCTAGTTGCAAGCACACCCTTTGCGCAGATCCCCTGTACACCTAATACTCTTTTGGACTAGGATTTGGACTTTCCAATCCTAAGTATTTTATTACCTAAACTGAAATCCCAGAAGTTGAGCAGCAGAGACTGATGTATCAATTCCACAAAAAGCAATCGTTTTAAAGCGTTTATGCAACAGCATTAGTTTGTTTTAGGGACAGGAATTATAATGCTTCCTTGGTGTCTTACCTTTTCCGAAAAGTTTATACTGCATTCTTGACCAAAATCCTTCAATAACATCATTGACTGGACTTATATTTTCTCTTGTAAGGAAGTCTATCCCTATTAAAACGTGATCCTGAAGGTTTGCACCCACTGGAAGGTCCACAATGACTGGAATCTACATAACAATATGACATAAAAATCATTGATATTTAATGTAGCTTATGGAATTATTTCTTTTGACTTGAGCTTTTCTCTACCCTGCTTTTATTTGACTAGTACGCCTCTACGAAGTATGTATTGTCTAACAGTAACAGGTGTTCTTATGAGGAATAATTTAAGCATTACAGGGTATAATATCTGATGAGTAAGAAACTGAAAGAAATACAACCATAGTTTTTTCAAAAAGAGCCCTGGACCATGATACATTAAAAAATATATTAATATCGAAGGAAGGATTGGTACCTTATTTTCTTTCAAATCTTTGCACCCTTCAAGTTTTAAAACCATTTTCTTTTTGGAATTATTTTTCGAAAACGAGAAAAAAGTGCTTTTTAAAACTTCTGATTGAAATTAAGAAAACTGTGAAGTCCTTCTTTTGGAAATGTACGTTTTGAAATAGAAATATATACCACCTTAAATCACTGATATCTTAAAAAGCTTTTAATAATTGTCCTAATTTCTCCGGAATACCGATGGACTCAGGTTTGGGCACGCCACATATGCCACAAACCTTAATAGACTGTGAGATGGTTGGATGGTTGGTTAGACTATCAAATTTTCTCATGTCAGGGATCAAAATAAGTGAAATCTTTTAAGTTTAGCAATTTATCCTTTCAGTAATGAAAAGATAGTAAAATATTTCATTCAGTATTTTTTCATACTGCCAAAAGTTCTTTCACGGAAAATTTCGTGCCATGAAGTTTTGCTGTAACTTTTTATCCTTTTGCTTCCCATGACATTCTGGTTTACTGTATTAAACTTTAAACGCACAACAGTAATCATATGGATATTTTCTAAATTTGGCAACCTAAATAAATATTGCAAATAAAAATATACTCACCCCCGTTTCCTCCAAATGTGACTTTGGCCCAATGCCAGACAGCATAAGTATCTGCGGAGATCTAATACTTCCAGCAGACAGGATGACCTCTTTCCGCACTCGCACAAACTCTAGTTTATTGTTCCTAACGAACTCAACTCCTGTGACTGACTTGGTGTTATTATCTACAATGATCTGAATAAAGATATGTTCCTTCAATACAGCATCGATTCACATCAACAAAAGAAGTTACGCAGTAATTAAAGCGCTACAAATGGTTTCATTGTGAGTTTCAATAAAACATTTCATACTTGAGTAGAGGAATACTAGTCTAAGTATATTACAACAAGTCATCATAATTATGTTTTTGCGAAATATTTAAAGGAAAAGTTATTTTGACCTAATCTTATCTCATCTGACTTACGAGGACCTGCAGAAATGCTGCCTGAAGATAAAGGTACAGTTGCAGCAAGTGCGAATACAGGGTCATTTAAGATGTTTAAGGACGTTGACCCATTTTAAAATCCACCGACCAATTTTGCCTATCTCGCAGAGTAGGAGACTAGAAGAACCTTGAATATACTTACCAACAAGCAGGTGAAGGTTTTTGGCCCTTTTTCTAATATGGAATTTCATCAAAACATGGTTGCTTAAAAATGCATTTTGGGTATCAAATATTAATGGATCGGCTCCACAGTGCTTTGTTCTTAGGCAAGCCAATTAACTCTTATTTGCCTCGACGGTCAGATTGGGACATACATGGTAGCATTTTTGGTCAAATTCAGTTTTACTTGTTTTACATACTTTTCAAGACTTTAATTTCATGATTGTACACGTGGAACCAGCCCTATATGTATATACATATATATATATATATATATATATATATATATATATATATATATATATATATATATATATATATATATATATATATATATATATATACACATATACATATAAATATATATATACATATATATATATATATATATATATATATATATATATATATATATATATATATATATATATATATATATATATGTATATATATATATATAATATTTATTATCTATCGGGGTACTAACATATATCAGTAGTGCAATAATTGTAATGTTCACCATCGTCATGACAACTAGAGGTTGGACCTCAAGTTTACAGGGGTCTGTTTCACGATAGTTGGATAATCAGTTAGCTAGCTAAACTTTTAGCTAGCTAAGTTTAACCTAGACCTTTCTTATCCTGTGAGTTCGGTATCACAAAGAAAAAGTTGGCTAGCTCAACTTTGCCAGCGTGAGGCCGATTATGTGATAGTTCAACAATGATAATCTGCACGTGTTTTCTTGGAAACTGGCGCCAGATCACACATATTGCACTGCCAAGGTTCACGCGCACCATTGTTGGGTCCGCTGTTTGAACGGCGTATGGCCGTTCATATCCACCGTAAAATACACTGAAAAAGGTCCGTTTTTAATGTCGTCATAAGCACCTTTTGAATTGAGAAAATATTTCAGCTTTTGAACCAACATTTAGGAAAACTCGTTCTACTCTTAACTCATATTTATCACGATATTTATTATTGAAGGGCTTAGTGCTGCCTACACATTATCCTGAAGGTCTATAGACTCTCCGACACGAGTTTGGCGAAGCACCTTTCCATTTTTTGTTGTTTGCCATTTTGCCATCCACACTTGGCAAACTTCTTTTGAGCACTTACAGTCTTGTATGTAGAAACATATTTTTTGGTTCAATTCTGTAATATGTAGATTTTGCCTATTAGGTTCCCATAGTAAAATTACATGCGAGATCGCTCACATTTGTATGGTTGGCAAAGGGCCAATTTCACACTGGGACCTAACAAGCAAAATCTACCTTTCACTGAATTGAGGCAAAACGTATGTTTATACATACACGACTTAGTGTTCCTAAGGGGTTTGCAAGTTTGGAAAATGAAGTTTTTGTGGGAAAAAGAGGAAAAAGTGATTTGCCAAACTCGAGTCAGACAAACCATAGCCTACTCCTAGCAGGCTAGCCTGCTCTGTGTCGGGCGAGGATTTCTCGCATGTCCAAAAAATAAACCTTGAGAGCGATGTGCCTATCGCAATTCAAAATTCATGTCAGGTAGGGGGTGGGTATTGATGATAAATTTGTTACCCTCTTTATAAGAAAGGGATACGGCCTGGTGTGTATATATATATATATATATATATATATATATATATATATATATATATATATATATATATATATATATATATATATATATATATATATATATATATATATATATGTGTGTGTGTGTGTGTATGTACGTACGCTTTAACCAAGAATATATCATGCACACATGCTTTTGTTTTATATAATGCATCAATTCCAAGCTGCACTGAACATACATAAGGAGGATGTTGTGGAATAATTTTAAATTTAGCTGTGGTGTATAAGTTCAACATTCCAATTCAAGCAATTTTAATAATTTTGGAAAGAAGACACGCCATATATAACTTACCCTTGTGACATGGGCATGCGTAACCACGTGCAAGTTGGCTCTAGACATGGCTGGTCGTAGGAAGGCCTTAGCTGTACTGCTTCTGACACCATTTTCATCTATAGTGACCTGACCGGGCATAGAACCTGGAATAGACCCATTATTATCTGTGTACTATATTCTTCTTAAAAGTGCATTTAAGTTCTAGGAATATTCATATGTGGATAATTTGTGGATAAGTTGGCAGGATATGAATACTTTTGGAAACGATATTATTAGCTTTTTGAACTACTCAAAGATGTATATTAGAGACTAAAGTAACAATGATAAGAATAAAAGAATATACCGGTAATCTATATTTGATAAAGCGCTCTTTCCACCGATGATGTTCTAAAGCACATTATAAAAAAGTATGTGGACAGAGCATGACATCCTTGCATACATTTGAAAGTATACATCAGAATCTTGAACTTTTCTATACTGAACTCTATCCCTTTCTTGATAGGCTCATCGTCATCTCCACAGATTAATTCCACCAATGAGACAGTTGTACTCTCTGTTGTTGCCGCATTGAGTAAGTTTAGTTTAGTTTTGAGTTCAACCAGTTAAAACTCAAAATCATAGGTATATTAGTGTTCACTAACCGTGGTTCTACTTTACAGACATATCAATCATGTATGAAATGCATTTAAATACTGGGTTTAATCTAATGCATGCAGTCTCACCTTCACCTGTGTCTCCATTTAGATCTATCAGTCTTGAAAATCCCCGTTCTTGAAACGCTTTTTCCAGCTGATCGGAAATAACATTCCCCTTATTATCACTCACAGTCAATGGTCCATCTACGCCATGATACCCTAGGAACATGTAACATGAAGCAAAACAATGATATAAGCTTTTTTCTGAAAAAGGATTCACAGTTATTATTTCAATTGACCAATACTAATCAATGCCAATTTTGTTTCATAATAATAATAATAATAATGATAATGATAATAATAATTATAATAATGATAATAATAATAATAATAATGATGATGATGACGATATTACTATTACTTCTACTACAACTACTACTACTACTACTACTACTACTACTACTACTACTACTACTACTACTACTACTACTACTACTGCTCTGGAAAATCCCTCGGGGGATCGAAATGGTTTCCGTGTGTACCGTGCCTGCTGAAGGAAGGTTGTGTGAACATTTCGGTGGATACAAGGCTGTAAACCGAATACTACTATTACTATTACTACTACTACTACTACTACTACTACTACTAGTTTTAACTTTAAATCCAAATCACTGAACAACCTGTGTATCACGCTTGAATAATACTTTTAGAATATGCATGCTATATTTACAGTACATTAAGTTATACACTTTTGCAGAATATTTTTACATTATTGATTGGTTAACAATTACGAATTCACAGTCACCATTTCTGGCATATTCCTGGTTGGTTTGTCTTTCGCTTTTCTTGAAGTAGGGTAAAAGATCCTTGTAGCTCCAACCAGTGTTGCCATTTGCTGCCCACTCATCATAATCATACTGGCTGCCTCTCATGTAATTCATGAAGTTCAGAACACTGCTTCCTCCTAAACCTTTACCACAATTGATATAAGTTTGCTGAAAGTAAACAAGGAGGCGTCGAAATAAACACGATCTACAGTATCATTGTACTCAGGAATTCCTTGAAATCAGTAGGCGAATGATACCTTATTCATTCTGATCCATATATATATATATATATATATATATATATATATATATATATATATATATATATATATATATATATATATATATATATATATATATATATATATATATACATACCTAGATTTCCAACCATTGGGCAACTTTTCACCAACCATTGGGCAACACGTTTCGCCCTACCCTTCGTATCTCGTGTCGCCCAATGTGGTCAAGGAGTCCTTGCAGCCGTAGTACAGGGCGCCCCCCCCCCCCCCCCCCAAAGAAAATGCAATCCTCCCCTTTAACCATTATTCCTTCAAAATAGCTCAAGTAACATCAAAAAGTGACTTCATGGTTGAAGAGAATGATATGTAAGAGATAACCTGTTGCAACTTCAAGCAAATCCTATCATCCATGACAAAGCTGTGAGGCATAGTTTGACCCCTCTATCATTATGCGACACAAAAGTACCCTCCTAGCAGGGTGTAAAATGTGAGAGGTAAAAGAATACCAAGAAAAAACATGCAACATGTCTTACAAAGGAGCTCCTCTCCACAATTATGGACTTGCAACCATCAAATGTTCCAAAAGTCGATGAGATACGAAGCAGAGCGTGATATCTTTTGTATCATCTGTTCCATGTTCCGTGGGATCTTTTGAGTTTTTACACTGGTTTTTTTCTCTACCCTGCATTTCTTAGAGTGTTCAGCCTAAACAATGTGTTTATTACCTGGAAGTTCTATTGAGTTGGAATGCATTACGATGATTTAGATTCAAAATGTGCCTATACGTGTCACCTTTCGAATAAGACCACCCGCAAGTCTGTCGTCCTCAGCACTTCTCAGATATGGCTTATGAAAGTGAGTAAAAAACAGGCCTGAGTCTAGGCATGGAGGCTGACATTATCAGGGCAGGGCACATTTTAAACACCACTTCTGATTGGTCGAGAGATATCAGTGGCAGGAAGTGACTGCAGTGGTTCCTTATCTTCCTTGACTACATAGATTTGACAAGGCAAATTCATGTTTGGATTATCAGTTGATAAAGAAAAAGTCATTTTCAGGGCTCTTACATAGATTTGAACATCTCACAATCTAAATAATATGGTGATTGCAATGCACGGGTAGGTAGCTTAGTCAAAGATATTCCGCTATAAGTGACACACCCTCTTGTGACAGTGAAACCCATTGTTAGCAATTGCGATACTCCAACACACCTGCACACCAGTTATTATAAAATCATAGATTGTCCAAAGCAAAATACATTTTGCCGGATATGCAATTGGATATTTTCTGAAATTTGTTTTTTTTATTATTCTATTTTCAGGATAGTTTCAAATTTTATCTCTGAGAGATAAAGTGAAAAATATATATTGAGGTGATCAGTACCATTGCAACCTAGTTAAAAGCCCCATCCCAAAACATACCTCACAGCAGCATAACCAAGCGTATCTCCAGTTTCTTGTGTGTTATCAGGTAGAGAGTATCATAGCCAACCGTCCTTTGTCAACCCATATTCTATTTCATTTCAGTATTTACAACTTTTCACTCAAATGATATAATCTCATTAGTATCACATGTAATGATCACTGCAGTTTCATAATAACCCAAGGGATATCATTGCTCCAATAAAAAGTATCTTTTTAGATGATGGAGAATATCGTAGTACCTTCGAAAATCATCGCCTGACCTGAAGTGATTTGCAGATTCATCAAATGCCTTGAGCCCGATTTGATCTCGGATAATGGTAGGAGACTAGCAAAGTTCACTGGCCTCCTGGGGCAATACCCTTATTCTTTCAATTGAATGAGAGGTCTTAATGCTAATTATTTGGCATTGGGATAAGAATGCTTAGTTTACCAACCCTTGTTCTCTCTCACTTTCAGGAAAGGTATGTAAGGCTACCTACATGATGCTCTTTTTTTACAATTCACCTCAAATTGTCTATTCTCCCTTTCTCTTAATTTCAGAGGAGGTACTTGCTAGTTATTTGACATCATATGTGACTGAGGATTCTCTGGTAACTACCTCCCTTTCCCTTCCTCTTGCACAAAGTATCATCACAGGTAATAAACTAAATTCTCTTCAACGTATTTCCATTTCTTTCCTCGGATTTTCATTTTTCTTAATGCATATTTGGTTTTACTTGTTAACTAGTGACACTGATAAATGTATACCATGTTTACTTGAAGATTGTGTGGCACAATGACCCACCATTGTGTGACCCACAGCATTATGCTTTTCTTTTTTGTTTCAGGACAGGTATTACCTAGCATTTAGTTTCAAAATCCCTATTCAGTACCACATTGAAAAGCCTCAAGTGCATGCGTTTTCTTCACAAATGAGCTATATTTAGAGCGACCGTCTAGGTTGCGTCGTCACATAACGAATGATTTGAGAGGACACGGTGACTTATAGGCATACGTGTACTCATGGAGGTTACAAACGACGTAGAAGAACTTATGAACTAGATGTTTTAACTCATTTGCATTTGGAAAGTACAGGTGGTATAACGACATATATAGGACAATTGGCTGGGTTATCGTTTATCAGCCCATTCATAAATAAGTGATACATTACCCGATACCTGCTCTTGACGCAAATGTTCATGCAGCGCGTAGCGCCCCCAAAAGTGAAACGGCAGCAGATGTAACTAATTGAACCTCAGAATAGCAAGTTCATATCACTAGGAAAATTGGATTGCGAAACTGGCGATGCCACAAAGTTAACGACATGTAAAGGCGTATTGATATAGTTATTATTGTTTATTCATTTGAAAAGGCATTAGATTAAAAGATCAAATACAATTTTTCAGCTATTTTGGCGCTCCTTATTGGGTTCTAACGACATTCGGGTGATGGCGAGCCGTCTGGCAGTAGTTAGACAACAGGCGCCATATTTGATTTGGTTATTTACCAAAGGTGACGAAGGTAGGTCATAATCAGTTTCGGGCCGTATGTAAATGTGTGGGGTCATTGATAAAAGTGGCTTAGTGGTACATGTACCTAACAAAGATCTACTACGGTTGTGAGTCACGTAAATGACAAGAATGACTCGGAATACTAGGAACGATCCCAAATAGAGTTACGGGATTTCATCAATATGGTTCTCTTTTCACTCGGTCTCACACAATAGAAGGAATAGCTCGATTGATAGCACAGTCGACTCCCGATCCCAGGATCGCGGGTTCGATTCCATCTCTCGATCGTGCATTTTTTTTTCCACCCGCCCAGTGCTTCGTGTGGTACTTAGAAATATTTCATACTCAAACTAACGGTGGCTTTATTTCTATTATTTTTTTTACTTAACTTTGCTAAAATGAATTGTTGGTCAAAACCGTTGATCCCAGAAAAGACGTCTGCCTGAATTGCCGTTCGCTATAAGGGCCGATGACTTTATGTTGGGCTTAGACTAAAAACAATCTTTTATCTTTGATTTATTATAATAAACATTTCCAAAGTTGTGAAGTTAGGAATTTCTTCGAGAAAATATATAGTTTAATGGATGCAAGTAATGCCTAGCCTTCATATAAAAATTGAGATCTGTGAAGTTTAATGGGTGTAAGTATTAATTTATATCTGTTGATGAAGGACACTTGCATGCACACTTGCTGCACATGACTTTACCTTAGATCACCAAACACAAGTGGATTCGAAACCAGCCGGTCAACATGAACATGCAAGCCTCAACTAATGTCAACTAATAGCCGCTAATAGGCCAGAAATTGGTGCTTTGGGCACCCCCAGCTGGTGGTGGAGATAAGGTGTCTCAGTAATGTAATCGATGCGAGAGCCCTGATTAGTCCTTGTTCCCACGTGAGCCCGCGCTGATGGCTTATGTGGTACTCCTGACATGAGTCCAGCACTTAACTATAAGGCATTACTTTATGCAACTCCCACCCATCTACCTTCTATCTGCCCTTTCACACGTCCCCACGTGATCATCAGTGCCCTATCCATGCACCTTCCACCTGTACTTTGGGCTTGGATCCGTGCGCCCGCCACTCACTTTTTGGGCGCACGGATCCTTACTACACTGCCACTTTCTATTCCTCCTGCGGCCTTTAGCGCCTTGCCGCAACACTTGCCTTCCCCCTTCTCTGTAATTATACTGTCCTCCCAGTACCTCTTTCAACGGGGCCCTATCTGGATTTTAGGATGTCTGCATACATTCTACATACATATTCGCTTGATATTAGCCATATCTGGGTTAAATCTGTGAATGTTAGGTCCGCGTAAAAAACACCTAGCATAATCCTGACAATTTGTTCAATCGGGATGTGGGCATTTAATTCTGAAATTTTGTTAAACATTTCACCTCTTACAGCTTCGTATTGCGGACATGCTAGAATCATGTGTTCTATATTTTCATTTTGTCCAAGGTGACATTGTATACACATCTTAGCATCACGTGTGGCTTTTCTTAGCGTACAGTCGTCGCCTTTCAATCTGTTAGCTCTGCAAACAATTTTGGTTTCGTAATTTCTAAAGGGTGATTTAAAGAATATGTATATCGTTTCCTAAAGGTAAATTTGGTTTACCAAACATATATGGTGCCCGATGGTTGGATTTGATGATGTTGCCTACTGGTTGATTTGGTTCATTAAATATATAAAATGCCCGATGGTTGGATTTGATGATGTACACATCACCTAATTGTTGGATATGTATATGATGCAAAAAAGTGTTCGACCATTAGGCGACACGTTAAAAATGAATATTTCAATATATATGTCCTAGGAGAATATAAAGAGGAGTTTAATGCTGCTCAGTGTATTCATATACTTTGAACATTTGCTCAAAATTCTAATACATTGTATTGCAGAGAATGTCACTTAATGGTTGCAATATTCTCACGTATACCAAGCGTTGTACATATATTTGGTGCTATATATATACATATATATATATATATATATATATATATATATATATATATATATATATATATATATATATATATATATATATATATATATATATATATATATATATATATCAGGCCTGGGGTAATAAGTAATATGTAATAGAAAAGTAATAGGTAATATGTAATCAATTACAGTAATAGAAAGTAATAAGTAATAGGCGGCTGGAAAATTGGAAGTAATATGTAATAGTAATAGTCTCTCCCAAAATGTAATAGGTAATCCCTATTACTTTCCTATTACATTTTCCTTCTTTTTACTTTTTTACAATCTCTATTCTAAAAAAATTCATTGTGGAGAAACATGGGAAAACCTTTGCTTAGAATGAGATTCCTTGAGCTGTGACATTGACTCCCATGTGAGAAATGTGTATTGTGATAACTTGTGATGGGATTAAATGACAAAATACCTCTACAGAGGTGATTATATCCATGGCATTTTGTCTCCAAAAGTAGGGTTTGAGGTACTTTGGTTCAACCAGGTTGTCAAGCATGTCAAACGTTGAGTAACTAGAATGCTAATTGAAATTAAGTTTCACAGCTTGGGTAAGGAGACTGCAAACAGATGCAGTCTCACATTGAGACTAATTGCTTAACTGCCATGAAGATTATCTGCACTACACAGATGTCACCTCTACACAAGATTATAAGTGGACAGGGTTCATGGATATGGAAGCAGTGCTTTTTTAACTGAGGATGCTTTGACAGGATGCAAATCTATTGTGTAGTTCAACTGAAGGGGACATGCTGAACTTAAGTGAAATCCAATCAGCTTGAAAACAGACACCCCCTGTTGAAAACAGACCCATGACTCTCGGTGGATCAGTATGTCCAAGAGATGATCAACAGTGCACTGTTTTAATCTGGTGACATGTCTAGCCATTTTGAAATCCCAAGTCCCTACCTGGCTATACCAGCATACTGCAGTAGAGGGGATAATTAATTAGCATTTCTGTGAAGATTTTCTGCCCTGACCACTCTAACTTGAAGGACAGTGCCTTAGAGAAATAAATGTTCTTAAAATGCAACCAATTACATATTGGATAATAGTGTACTTTAAGATTAGAAGAACCAGAGTACTTAACCTGAGATGATTAATAGCAGGACTATCAGAAAAACTTATTAGAATTTAGACATTTTTCATATATGTGCTATTGTAAATTTCACGAAAGGATCATAATTGTCAAGTATATATAATATATGTTTAAACAATTCCAATGCTATATGTATACCCTTATATTTGCCCCATCTGTGTTTGATATACCGGAAATAGAGTAAAAGCATCAGAAGTGTCAAAGTTATATTCTATAATCAGGCACCATACTAATGCATACTGGATGATTGTCTTTTAAGGGTGAACCTTTGTATGTATTAGTATATATGATAATTTCAAGTGAAATAAACAAGTTTATTTTCAAACATGTTTTTCGTTTTGTTTCTTTCTCAGAAAACGCGCACAAATGTAATATGTAATATAATAGATTACTTTTCAAATGTAATAGTAATATAATAGATTACTTTTTCAAATCAGGTGTAATTGTAATATAATAGGTAATAGGCTGTTTGCAAATGTAATAGTAATATAATAGATTACTTTTCAAAGTAATTGACCCCAGGCCTGATATATATATATATATATATATATATATATATATATATATATATATATATATATATATATATATATATATATATATATATATATATATATATATATATATATATATATATATATATAGCGAGAGAGAGAGAGAGAGAGAGAGAGAGAGAGAGAGAGAGAGAGAGAGAGAGTTAAGATACTTTACTTTGTTAATGGACGATTGGCATGCATGTTTTTGAGGCACTGTTTTATACTGCCAATCGTTTTGACTGCCCAGCTGAGATAAGGTACGATACGGGACGTGTGTGTTTGGGAAGTCGTCCTCCTCACCACCGGCCTCCAAGACAAGAACTTTATTGTCCTGGACCTCAGAGAGTCTTGCTGCCACAACTGACCCTGCAGAACCAGCCCCCACTGTAATACGGGAAAGAATAATAAACACACACACACACACACACATATATATATATATATATATATATATATATATATATATATATATATATATATATATATATATATATATATATATATATATATATATATATATATATATATATATATATGTATATATCTGTATACACACACACCTACTATCTAACTATAATGTTCAAAGGCGCTTTAAAGAATAGTCAGTGGACATATGTTTATGGTCCATATATAGTCAAGTGAAGTTCTTTCGAAATAGCAATGTTTTAAACTTTGTCTTGTAGTTTTGCACACTATCAGTAGCCTTGATGTTGTGGGGGGGGGGGGGGGGGAGGGGGAGGACATTCCAAAGGTGTGGTGCATAAGTATATAAAACAGCACCCAGATTACCGTATGGTTCATTAAGAACTGGTACTATAACACCATTTACGGTAATACTAGAAATATACATTTTTACCTGCACCTGTGGTGTACCCATGACCAGAAATTCTGTCTTGTCTGCATTCAGTTTGAGTTTATTTTGAGACATCCATGTATATATGTCGGTGAGGCATTACTTTACTAGCCCTATGACACAATGGTATGAACGGAACCATTCAAGGGCTGGTACTGTTATAACAGCATATCATGATCAATGGTATCAAAGGATGCACTTAGGTCCAACAGAATCAGTATAAGAATTCCACGCTGGAAAATGCTTGTAAGGATGTCATTCTGTACCTTCACCTGTGCTATGTCTTTGCATTGACCGTGTTTATATCCAGATTGAAGATATTCATATAGCCTGCTATCTGGCATGTAACTTGTCAGTATACATGTATCTATCTTTGAACATCTATCTGTGTATCAATGTCTCAACACACACACACACGTATATATATATATATATATATATATATATATATATATATATATATATATATATATATATATATATATATATATATATATATATATATATATATATGCATAAAATATTACTTCGTAATCTCCAGAGCGTCGTGTGTATGGTGGCACACATTGTAAGAAAACAAAAAGGTCGCAACTTTGTGTAATAACATTATTTCAGTACAACGAATATAAACCTAACAATTATTCATTTCTTAAGTGAAAAGACAGGTTGACGCTGAGAAAATACATTGTCTCATTAATTGTTTTTTATCCTAGTTTTTAAGTAAACAAGTATTCGTCCGAGGCGTATATATAAAAAGTGGCTTTCGAAATGTGATATGAAAGGGTTTACTTATGACGAATGTCTCATCCTCATTTTATCTATGTTCAAAAGTCTGTGAATTTACTTACCAACAATATAATCATATGAATCATCAAGTTCTAGTCTTATATCTGATGGTGTTGGAAACATCCATAACGCGACACTTGCAATACAAGCAACACTTAATGCTAGATATGTTTTAGTTCCGAACATCTTTACGCTGCTGGAGGCCTTAAACTAGTATGCTGCGGATGATGGAACATGACCTGATTTTACACTGCTTTTATGATTTTTCAACAACCGAATCAGACGAGGCAAAAGGGTCATATTTCTATCATGTGAACGAGTGAACCGTAAATGATGAACCCAATAACGTGATGTATATATACGTGTATATATATATATATATATATATATATATATATATATATATATATATATATATATATATATATATATATATATATATATATATATATATATATATATATATATATATATGAATATGTGTCTGTATGTATGTATGTATGTATGTATGTATCACAAAATACATTTTCTATTACTGCTGAAATAAAACTGCTCTTCCGTGTGAACCCTAACAATATCTTCAGCAGAACCAAATCTCTGTTCGTATACATGTAGTTGTTGCGTGCCAAGATTTGGAGGAGAGAGCTTTTTCAGACAGCCTATTCAAACAAGAGCCCATGTTTTTTATGTTTAATACCTATTGATGTCGTGTTCGTATATCGCCAATACGTGTATTATCTACTGTGGAGCAGACTAGTAAAAATATGCAAAAACAGTAGTAGAGCAGAATATTTAGGTCAGAGAGTGTTGAGGCTGGGGAATGTTCTGGCTCGTTAAGCATGTAGGCTTGACTCAAAAGGGTCGACATGAGTGCGACTCTCGAAACAGCACGCAGTAAACAGAGCAACTAAAACCTGCGCCTATCCACATATATCATCATTATGGAACTTCCCAAGATGGAGATCACCTTTCTTCAGAACGTACACATTTACAATAGACAGCATGGTTTGGGCTTTCCTCTGGCCTGATTGTATTTCACTAGTTAACCTATATGAAGTATAGATTGCTTGAAAGGTATTTTAAGAAACACAACGAGCATCAGATATATACCCTGCCAGCAAAGTGTTTGTTTTTGTGGGGTAAGAATCTGAAAAGAAAACATGCGTAATGTTTTCAAACGGATCTCATGTCCACAATAATGAACTGGGAACCATCAACTTCCTTTAATAAATGGAAAAGATTATTGCGAATGGAGCTAAGATTTTATGACCATTTCCTTTGTAGTTTTCGTTGAAAATGAGGAAAATGTGTATTTGTCAACTTTGCCCCGGGTGCCGCACTTGGGTATTTAGGGGTGCGCATACGCTTGTTATCAAAATTAAAAAATACCCCTAAAGCACTGATTTCTGGCCAGAAAAAGCACCCTTATTTTAATAAAAACGCTGAATTTTTCCACGAGAAAAAAAACTTCTTTTATCAAAACACTGACATTGGAAGAAAGAGAACACATATTTTAACTTCAGATTTTATAATCCTCTGCGAGTTTAGCGTCAGCAAGTGACGGCAGCAAACTCGGAAGCCCAGTCACTTTGGGAGTCACTCGGCGTCAGAGCCGCGTGTATTTCGTGGATTGCAAGGGGATTTTGACCCCCATACTTCGTACCTGGGTACAAGAAAGTACCATTCTTTTACAAAATCGCGGACATGCGGAGATCTTGAAAAAAGACCCCTTCTTCCGCTAAATACGTAACGCAGGTGCGGCCCCCCTCTGTACCTGAGTGCCCTTTGTAGCAAAGTCAAATTGAAAATCACCTTGACACCTTTCCCTAATCATATACCAAATTTCAAGCAAATCTGTCAACATGTGATAGATACCCAAAATGTTTTGGTTAAATTAAACATGGAGAAAAGAGCCAAAACGTTTCCTGTCTGTATGCAAGCCTCTGTGAGGTTCTGCGATATTTGGTCAGTTACTCTGCTCAGGGATAGCCTAGACAGTCAGAGTTGGTCTGATTCTGAGGATGAGAGTATAGGTTTATACATATGTAAAAATCTCAAAATGACCCTATATTAAGGAATTAACCACACACGCCACCTTAAATCGTGTGCACGAAAAGCTATAATAATAATAATAATAATTGGAATTTATATAGCGCCTTTTCCATTCATAAAATGTTCAAAAGCGCTGCACATTGTCATAGTTCGAGTCATAGTCAACAACGCCTCAATGGGCGAGCCTGAAAAGGTGTGTTTTGAGACACTTCTTGAAGGCCTGACACGACGTAGAATCCTTCAGGTGTTGTGGAAACGCATTCCATAATCTCGGTGCACTAATGGAGAAAGCGCGATCTCCAAATTTGAGTCTAGCCCTTTGCTTCTGATCGTAGATGGCGTCTGGGTTTATAATGCACAAGCAGCTCCTTGATGTACTTAGGTGCAAGTCCGTTGAGCGCCTTGTATACCAGCAGTAGGACCTTAAATTGGATGCGGAATTTGATTGGTAGCCAGGGAAGCTTGATAAGAACAATGACACTCAACAATGACAAGACTGAAATCATTCTATTCGGCTCTAAGAAACACCTAGCTGAGCTGAACATTAAGTCTATCTGTAGCGGGGACCGATGTGTCCATTGCATCTGAGCCTGTGCGGAATCTGGGGGCTATGTTTGACTCTCAACTGATCATGGCACCCCATGTCAAAAGTGTTGTCAAAAAATCTAGCTTTCAGCTGAGAAATATTGGAAAAGCGAGATGTGTGTTAACAGAAGATGCCACAAAAACAGTGATGCAGTCACTGGTGATGTATCTCTTGGATTACTGCAATGCTCTCCTAATTGGAATACAACAGGATTTGATTGCAAAGCTGCAGCGACTACAAAACATTGCTGCAAGGATAGTATCGAGAACCAGGAAGTATGAACATATCACACCTGTTCTCATCAAGCTTCACTGGCTACCAATCAAATTCCGCATCCAATTTAAGGTCCTACTGCTGGTATACAAGGCGCTCAACGGACTTGCACCTAAGTACATCAAGGAGCTGCTCGTGCCTTATAAACCCAGACGCCATCTACGATCAGAAGCAAAGGGCCTTCTGGATGGGCCTCGGACTAGACTCAAATTTGGAGATCGCACTTTCTCCATTAGTGCACCGAGTATGCAGCCATACAGGGTCGACGTTTTCCATGATGCACTATGCTTTTTGGCAACACCTAATCACCAGCTGTGCCACCAGTGCTTAAGAGAGGGCCCCCTTTTCCTGCATCACTACCTTTGTTCTAAGGAACAAAGAGAACAAAGGTTTCTTTACTTTTATATAATGATGGATATCCATCCAGCCTAATGGATAGGTAGTACTGTACTTAGGGGTTCTGGGAGGGAATCTTTGTCATTTCCTGCATATATATCTGTGGAATTTCCTTAATAACTCAACTTTGACTGGTTGAAGGACCCATAACTCGCTACCATAGGTCACAATGGAAGTTATGATTGACCAATAAATGGTTGCACACACAAACATGCAAACACCTTTTGTTTTAATCCTTACACTCGAAATAGAATTGAAAGCTTTACGGCCACGGCATATACAATCTTCCGTTCTAGGGGTTGAATTGCCAAAAAGACAGGTGTTCACCCCTTCATGGTCATATTCAATTCTGTCTTTAACCTTAGTACTACCAAGGGAGACATTTCTATATTTTTGGTTCTTGGCTGCTTCACTTCTTTTTTCGCTGTAACCATAACTGCACTTTTATCAGGATTATAGAAAAATCTCCACTTACAGGAGTATTCATAGACTAGCTTCATAGCTTTGTTTAGCTTGTATTTGGAAGTGCTACAGACCGAGAGGTCATCGGCATACCCAAAAGGGCTTGTTGGTATTTCGGATATAAAGCAAGTTAAACCGGAACTTTCAATTTCTCTCAGTAGGGATCTATAAACGGGATGTACTACAGGAGGGATAAATCGCCCCCCTGATGTATATTGCATTTCATGTTATATCAACTGGAATAGGTACCCATCAACCTTACTTTACATTTGAAGTCGTCATGAGGACCCCTTTCTACAAGCCCCTTGTAAACGAGAGATCACTCCTTGATCTTCCCACCAGAATTTAATGCGTTCCCACACCAGGACTTCAAAGAGTTTGTTCATGAATACAGGTGAGGAGTGTGATCCCTCTGTAGTTGTTGACATTGAGTGGACATAGGTTTTTTCCTTTGTAAAGTGGAATCTGGGTAACACAACGAAAGTTTTCGGGGATATACTCGAGTCTAATTACACTATTAAGGGTAGAAGTAATTAGCTTGATCACACCCTCACCTGCATGAACTAGATGTTCAGTGGTAAATCTGTCCCACCCTGCTGCTTTCCCTTTTTGGGGGATTTTGAGGCCATTTCTGACCTCATCTATCGAGATTTCCTGATGTAGGAATTCATCCTCTTCATCCTCTCTGCACCACTCATTTACTGCATTAGGGACGTGTTCAAAGTAGGCAGCATCAAAAGAATCACAATACCTAGGTAACGAAATGTTTTCAAAATTATCTCTCCATACATTCACTACACCTTCAATGTTATAAACCACCCCACCGACTTTGTTTTAAATAGCAAAAACCTCATGTTGTTCAGGGTTCCTGACCATTTTGATCTTTCTCCAAAAGGTGTTTTTGTCTCTGTGGGCTGCTTGAACAATTTCATAAATTTTCCTTTTACCATGATCTTTCAGTTTTTTTGCACGCTTATGAAAAATGTAAAGCTTATTGTTCGAATCTCTAGGGCTACCGGCGTCTCTCCAGAGACAAAAACACTGAGCTTTCTCTTTCTTGAGTTGCCTAAGATTAGAGTTCCAAAAAGGTTTAACGTTAGGTCTAAATTTGGAACAAGGCAGTCTCTCACCTGCTTCAAAGAGACATTTGACCATTTTGCTAATAACATATCCTATGTCTTTGTATTACCATTGCTTGGAATCGAAATTGGAAAGTAAGGACTCCACCTAATAAGTCGCGATATCTAGGTGGAAAGCTGAGATTTCTCCACTTGATCCTACCAAGGGGCCTGGGACTATAGACCATGGGTGGTAGACAATCAATTTTTAGGACTGTTCTCATCGCGTAATGGTCAGTGATTACAGCATTGAACAAATGCTCTTCATCCGTCCTTTTATTCAAAAATGTTGGAATTCAGTATCTGAATGGCTAGCAGGAATTAGCTAGGCAATTAAACCATTCAATAGTACGCAATATACTAGGCTATATGTGAAATAATCTTTTTTAGTTTTGTTATATTTATCTGTAAAAAAGTCATATATAACGCAATGAAAATGGATAAAATCCACACAAACAACAGATTATTAGAAGCACTTATTATTCTGAAAGATACAAGGCCATTTTAAAGGGTAATACGTACTATTTGACAAATTGGCATACATCGCCAATCACCTGACAAAATCCACTTAAATTAGTCTGGAAGTATCCTTTCTTCAATATACTAGTCGCATTAGTCTCGTCTAAGCAAGTAAGATTACCTCATCAGTTTTACACTCATATATTAATCATATACAGCTTCTTATACAGATCAAACAATGCTATCAAAATATTATCTATGATAAGATAATACCCTTTTAGTAATAAAATTGCAGTCAATACATAATTTCTCATATCTAAAGAAGTATTTTTCATATTTTCTGTTTTCATTTTATGCATATTTTCATTTCTATGTACGGCACATATTTTATCAGGTTATGTTACTACAGTCCACTGATTTCAACCAAACATAAAAGTTTACTATACTATGTATTAAACAATGGTCATAGTTGACATACAGGAAAATAATCAAAAAACTTTCTAAAAATGAAACAAACCTCTTGAGCTGGTTTGACTGAGAAATATCATGTGCTGTAAGTTGTTTTTATTCTAATTATCTACATACTAGGGAAAATGCATTTTCTATTATGTAATATTAAAGGCTGTTAAGTTTTCTTTGCACTAGAATATGTATTACAGTTCCTGTGAACACATGTTTGGGGATATGATATTTCAAGGATACATGATATAGTTAGCACCACATTTTTATGAACGTATAGATATGTTGTACATCAATATTTGCAGAAATATAAAACACTAGAAAGGTCAAACTCAAAATAAGCTAAAAGTTTTTTTTCATAATGAGTAATAACTATTTTCTACAAAATATCACTGGAGATTTATAGAAGAGATTCTCCTCCTTAACGTGAGGTATGGTCTGTTCTATTCTGCTTGTGATATCCTGAATAACCTGTTCTCAACAAAAAAATAGAATCGTAAGAATTTTATCATGTGGTTACTATGGATAATGCTTAAGTGGATTGATCACGTGTCAATGGAATGAATAGAGTGTTGGCAGAAATATGTATGTTACGTCAGTTTGAGATTATTATTATTAATTACAGTTTATTTCTAAATGAGGCAAAATATATAATGGAACTGTACCATTTCTTTGACAAGTTTTCACAAAAACATTTATCAGGTAACTGAATCAGTCTCATTTGTAAATCACATGTCACCAAACTTACTGACACTGGTGACAGTAATATAAACTAAAACTGTTGGGCAGATAAGTCCTTGAATAGTAAATTTTCTTATACAGATGGGAGCTGGTCATGTATTTCATAGGCCGGTTTTGAAATTACCCATAATCAAGTGATATTGCACACAAAATGATCTCTTCCATGTTGTAAAATTATAACAGAATTCGTTAATTTTATGCATTTCAAGTTGTAAGTTTCTAGTGTTATATGTTTCTGATATTAGTTAATTGCTTGTATGTTGAATATAATTCAGATCATGAATGTAAATAACAGATGGGCTTCTCATATGATGAGTGTCGTCCAAAAGCATGATATATATATATATATATATATATATATATATTGCATACCTGGGGTTTGCTGCCTTTTTGGCAGTCATGGTGTAGGCAGAATCCATTATCCATGGAGATTATCTAGTTCTTTTAATAAAATCTACTGTTTTTTACCAATGCTTATGTAGGCGACATCGGTTATGGATATTATTTAGTTTCTTTGATGAGATCTGTCATATAGATAAGGTATTCTGGATATTTTCACCAATCATGAATGGCAGATGCAGCAACCATGCGTGGTAAATAATATAAAGTTCCTTTGCTGACGTCTGTTGCCTTTTCTCCAGCCATGTTGCATGGAACATCCATTATTGAGATTATCTAGTTTCTTTGATGAGGTCTGCTGCCTTTTCACCAATCATGATGCAGGGAGCGTTGAGGTTACCACTCACACCGTGTGGCATAATGGATGCATCAGCAACTCTCAGACCTACAACACCCTTGACCCTGTAAAATAAAGCATAAATATTAAGCAAAATGGAATTGTTAATTCAAGAAAGAAAAATAACAATATCAATATAGTTTTTTAGAAAGAATTGCATTCTACTAGGATAAATGTGCCGCATTGCAGAGGGACTCTTGCACACATATCATTAATGGTCAGCAATAGGAAGAGTTATTCTACCTTAATTCAGGGTCAACAACAGCATTCTTATCTCCTGCCGGACCCATTCTGCAAGTAGAGGTAGGATGATACCCTGCAATTCCAATATGGCGAATATAACACTCCCAGAATGCATCCGTGCCCCAATCCATTTCCCTGCATTTTGTTGGGATGACCCGATACAGCTTTGCTCCAATACTTTGCAGGGCTGTAGTATTTTCAAGACCAATGACGAACCTCAAAGCTGTAAGGAACAAGGACAGCACATAATTTATAAATCATCTAATTCTGCTGATTGCATATTATATGGATTCCATCTGCACTGTGGGACATGTCTGACAGACGCTTTTAGGTTTTTTCTCACCTGTACCTCATATGGTCTTTAGAGATTTCTATATATTAGAATACTGTTTTCATTAGAGATATGTTTTCTACTACTTTGGATAACCATTGGTTCTTGCAAGTGGAATGTGTTTGATTTTCCATTCGGGTTACAAAATCATCATACCTTCCTTTAACACTTCTACATCGTCTCTTTCAGACAGGTAATTAGGATCAATTAGAGGATGGTCAAATGGATTTGCACTTTTTAGTCTTAAAGTGCCTTTGCTTTTGGATCGTGAAAGTAGAACTAGGAAAGTGAGTCCAGGTTTTCCAAACGATTGCCCATATAACTCTCTGGTCACCTGGAAGTAAATAATATTACTGTTAAGTTGATATAAATTGTTTCAACTCACTGTAATGGCTTCAATTAAAGTGTTCATATTATTGCCAGTGACAAAGTGCATTGAGAACTTTGGGAAATTTCTGTGTGCTATGCCAGTTATGATGCATCAATAGATTAAGGCTTTAAAAATAAGATGCTGGATAACTATATAATGTTAGGATTGGAACTTTATACACCAAATATGTATCGTATTGACGTGAGCATAAGCAATACTAATAACATGCTAATTACTGTTGTTTGCAAAATGCCACTGGTCTAGTGATGAGAAATTAAATATTTCTTTGCTATCACAGTACATATTGATACAAATAAACAATGAGATGCAACAATCAAATGGATGACATAACCTGTATTACCTCACTGTTGGTGTTTAGGCCAAATGTACCAGCTGCCGGAATATTGCATGTCATGATCTGTATATAAGGCATATGGTGGTGTTTTGGTTGAATTGCAGATTTCATAAGTGTTTGGCTCTGTGTGCATGTGCCCCCTAGTTGTCCTGAAATTAGTAAATCTCTATCACTCTTGCACTGCCCATAAACAATGCCCTTGCTCAGAAATTAACTGTAACACATTTCAATTTTTTCTTGAGTGAATTTGATAATCACGTTTAAAAGAAATGCAATGTAATACATTGCTGCAACTATACTAAACTGCTTGTTATGTTCTTCTTCTTCAATGATAACATAATCCTTATTTCCAGTCATTACAAAGATGAACAGGGAGAATCAATGATCATTTATTTCTCGTCAATAGGGACAATTCATAGCATGATTCCTAACACATTCCTAAATGATCAGAAGCTAACTCCCATATGTACCTACACCAAGATGGCATAATACCTTTGTCGAAACTGATGAAATTAAAAAGCATGCCTTTTGACGAGGTGTATCCCTGATTTCACTTATAAGTGCCACTTCATTAGTAGCCTGTAATATATGCAGGGGGAATCATATCGATGCAACAACATAAATAGTCGGTGCCTTAGCCAATGACAAAAGTAGTCAAAGGTTGCATTGGTTAATAAATCATGTCTTTGGCTTCCAACGTTGTGCAAAACTCAGCCTTTCAGGCTATCTACATCCTATTCAATTAAAAAAACTCAGAACTTTGGATTCTCAAAGTTAATCAACGTGCCCCAAAGTTGCGTGTTATTAATAGTGTTATTAACAGTTCTGATTTGTTTCTCTAAATTAACCTCACATCCTCTTCCACATATTTTCATGATATCATACATACTACTTGTGGGTAAAAACAACTAAACATATACCTTGTTTCCAAACTTACCCATTCGGTTCTCCTGCAGAACTCAATGGGAACTTACCTACTGCTGTCACCACGCACTTGGGGACTGAGTGACTTAATTGGTACTAGGTCATCCTGTGGTCATTTGGTTGGGTAGGTGATTGTCCTTAAACCACACACGTTCATCTCATAATAGCTAGTTTTATATTATTTGATTGCGACACTACCAAAAGATGTCATATTCTGGGCAAATATCCCTTTACCATTTTTCTGTGAGATTGGAAATCATTATTAAATTGAAGACGTCTTTCTTCAATATAAATAAGAATTTCCCAGTAATTCTCAAGTGAAGGTAATTTACAGACCACGGGCATTCTATATCGTAAAGTATTTGTTCTTGCATCCACTTTCGACTTAGTGTAAATGTGATGCAGATACCAGCGAAGGTTGGAATTCACATGCAAATAAGTGTTGATTCTCTAAAACTGACCAACACTTAAATAATGGGGAAATCTGGCAAGTGTGGTTTAATACTGGATATAGCCACCCATAGACCTAGTTGCAAGCAGACCCTTTGAGCAGATATCCTGTACACCTCACACATATTACTCTTTTTTAACTAGGATTTGAACTTTCCAATCCTGAGTATTTAATTACCTATACTAAAATCAATGAATTGAAATCCCAGTAGAGCAGCAGAGACTGATACACCAATGCCACAAAAAGCACTGGTTTTACAGCTTTTTACAGGAATTATATTTTTTTGTTTTTCTACCTTTTCCAAAAAGGTTATACTGCATTCTTGACCAAAAACCTTCAATGACATCATTTACTGGACTAATATTTTCTGTAGTAAGGAAGTCCGCCCCTATGAAACAGTGATCCTGAAGGTTTGCACCCACTGGAAGGTCCACACGGACTGGAATCTGCATAACAACATTACATAACAATTATCAATATTCAATGTAGCTTATGGAATATTTTCTTTTGACTTGGGGATTCCTCTTCCCTGCTTGTATATGATTAGTAAGCCTATACAACGTATGCATTGTCCGACACTAAACAGGGGCTCTGATGAGATTGTTAAACCATTTGTTTTGGATTTTTTTGTAAACGAGAAAAGTGCTTTTTAAAACTTATAGATTGCAAAACTTGTGAAAGCGAGATGACTGTAAATTCCTTGTTTTCTAAATACACGTTTTTTTAAATGATAATATAGACCAACTTAAATTACTGATATCTTAAATTGCTTTTAATAATTACAAGGGTGACTCATTTCTCAGGAAATATAGATGGACCCAAGTTAGGACCCCTAAAATATGCCACAAATCTTAATTGCCATGACTGGAAGATGTTTGGATGGTAAGATGGTTGGTTAGATAATAAAATGTATTTCAGTTCAGGGGACATGATATGTGTTTGAAATTGTTTAAGTTTAGCAAATCATCCTTTCAGTAATGAAAAGATAGTAAATCATTTCGTTAAGTATTCTCTCATACAGCAAAAAAGCTCTTTCACTGAAAAATATCGTTCCAGAAAATTTTACTGCAACTTTTTCTTCGGTGGCTTGCCATGACATTCTCAAATACTATATTAGACTTTAGAAGGTACAACAGCAATCATATAAATATTTTCTAAATTTGGCAAACTAACTAAATGAACATTGCTAATAGATCATAAAAATATACTCACCCCCTTTTCCTCCAAATGTGACCTTGGCCCTATGCCAGACAGCATAAGTATCTGCGGAGATCTAAAACTTCCAGCAGACAGAATGACCTCTTTCCGCACTCGCACAAACTCTAGTTTATTGTTCCTAACTAACTCAACTCCCCTGACCGACTTGGTGTTATCATCTATAACAATCTGAATAAAGAGATGTTTCTTCAATGCATCGTGGAAATTCAATCTTTAATTCATATAAACAAATGTAACATAGAAGTAACAACGCTATAAACGGTTTCGTCATGAGTTTCAATAAACCATTTCATACTTGAGTAGAGAAATACTACACAGTATATTCCGGTCTACACCGAGACATGATAAATATGGTTTTGCAAAATTTGCACAGGAAACGTTAGTTTTACCTAATGAATGGGATGGAGAGCAACCCCCTGCGAGTAATAAAAGAAATAAATGTTGTTGTTTTTCATCAAATTCAATCTTTTTAGTTAAAATACTTTTCGTGGTTTCAGTGCCATATTTTAACTTCACCAATGTTTCCCAAGTTTCCTGACAGAGGCCGTTACATGTGGAATATCTCCTAGTCAATCAACAGCAAGTCTCAATCTGTGCACAATACTTCCATAAAATGATTATTACAAACCATCATCATCAAAAGATTGTGCTCTCACATATTTGGTATCAAAGAGAAGATTTATGGTGGTGGCTGTACCCTTTAAACAATAATAGATCAAGTATAAATCTAACTATACCTATGTCATAATGAGGTTACATATATATATATATATATATATATATATATATATATATATATATATATATATATATATATATATATATATATATATATATATATATATATATATATATATATATATGTATATCTATATATATATATATATATATATATATGTATATATTTATGTATATATATATATATGTATATATATATATATATATATATATATATATATATATATATATATATATATATATATATATATATATATATATATATATATATATATATATATATATATACATATATATATTTATATACATATATATGCTCTAAACAAGAATAAATCGAGCATGGATTTTTGTTTCATAACTGCGTCAATGTCAAGCTATATATATATATATATATATATATATATATATATATATATATATATATATATATATATATATATATATATATATATATATATATATATATATATATACATATATATATTTATATACATATATATGCTCTAAACAAGAATAAATCGAGCATGGATTTTTGTTTCATAACTGCATCAATGTCAAGCTGCACTCAACATACATAAGGTGGATGTTGCGGAATAATTTATCTACAAAAAGACACACCATATTCAACTTACCCTTGTGACATGGGCATGCGTAACCACGTGCAAATTGGCTCTAAACATGGCTGGTCGTAGGAAGGCTTTAGCTGTACTGCTCCTGACACCGTTTTCATCTATAGTGACCTGAGCGGGCATGAAACCTGAAATAGGCCCATATTTATTTGTGTACTGCATGCTTCTTATAAGTTCAATTAAAAGTGCTGTCCCACTGCGAATTTTATGTACGATTTTTTAAATAAGTCAAATCTACGACAAAAGCAACAAATTTTTTCAAAAGAATGGTGTAAATCACGTTTGCAGGATGTATACAAATTGTACGAAAAAGATACGAAATTATACGAAATCCCACGACACTAGGTATGATTGATGTTCGACAATATCCTTATATGTGCGACGGACTACGATTTTTATCTCAATTTGTGGTAAATACGGGAACATAATCGTACGAATATCAAGGTGCGCATGTATGCGAATGTGTATGAATATATACGAACTAAATACGAATGCATGCGACATACATACGCATATATACGCTACTAGTTTGTCTAATTACGCCAATATTTGTCAAAATACGACCATGTTCAACTAGAAAATTGCAAAATTCGTAACAACACTACGATTTTTGTTTAAGTCACCAATTCGTGACTTCGTCTCTTAATTTTGGCCGAATAGCCTGTTATTTCATGATAAGGTGGATCATATAAAACTCATTTGAATGTTCAAGTCAGAAGGTACATTTTATTTCTGTACGAAAATGTACGTCAAGGTACTAATACATACAAAAATGTACGATATGCCACGAAACGAAGTTCAACAATCCACAACAATGTACAATAATTTACGAAAATATACAAACATATACGAAATTTACATGTAAAACTTTTTTTTTAATCGCGCCTTTAGCTACGAAAAGCTAAGAATAACTGCGAACAACTGCAATAAGCTATAAAAAGCTAAGACAAGCTGCGAATTTTCAATTCGCACCTTGTCTCACCTTAAAAGTCGTAAGTGGGACAGCAACTTAAGTTATGGGAATATTGATATGTGATCGACAGGGTGTTTTGACAGGATATGAGTACTTTTGCAAACAATATCTTTAGCATCTTGGATTACTTAAAGACGTATGTTATAATAAAGCCCTTATTATTGCTCCTAACAGAAAAAAAGACCTCTTGGTTTTGAATTGCCACTATTTCAATGAACAACATTGTAAGTGGGCAATGACTGAGCAGGCCTGGGGTAATGTAAACTGAGTAAGAAGCATCACGAACATACAGCATATGGCAAATCTGGTTAGTTGCAGCCACCCATCAGTGACCTTATTAACTAGTGAGCCGGGTGGAATGTAAACATTACTGAGTGGGCCCGGGTATTATGAGCATATAACACGCGGTCACATGGTACAAAAAAAGCATTCTGATTGGAGGAGATAACTCAAATAATAATAATAATAATAATAATAATAATATTTGTAACAATACTATTCCTCCTCCTCCTCCTCCTCCTCCTCCTACTACTACTAGGAGCTGGCATCTCCCGGGGAACCCTAAGCTGGCGTGGCACCCTCCTCGCCTTATAAAAGAATGGGGATGTGTGGATCTGTCTATGGATACCATGCATCTAAAAAATCTGATTGTCCTCTTTGGATTTGAAAGATATGCTCTTTGTCCTCCTCTTTTTCTTCTATCACATGCTTTGTCATTGTTCTTCAACAATGGCAAAGGACCACTATATGGAATGAATGAATGAATGAATGATTGCTTAAAGGCCCATTGGCACACAAAGGCCATTTAGTGCCATAAAATTTGTGCAAAACAATGGTCCCACTATATGAAAAAAAACACGTTATGGTACTGAATGGCCTAATGTGCCGATGTGCCTTAAAGCCCTCATTCATTCATTCATTCATTCAATACTACTACTACTACTACTACTACTACTACTACTACTGATAATAATAATAATAATAATAATAATAATAATAATAATAATAATAATAATAATAATAATAATAACAATGATGATGATGATAAATAATACTGGTAATTGATATTTGATAAAGTGCCTTTCAACCAAGAAAAGTCAATGGACAGTCCATGACATCCTTGCACGTATGTGACAGTAAAAGCAAAATCTTGAAATCTATAACTTACTTAATAAGCTCATCTTTAATTCACTGAGACAGTTGTACTCTTTGTTGTTTCAGTATTATTCTGCCAATGTTTCTTAAGTGGTAATTTGCAGACTTGATACCTGTTTATATATTTGCGTACAAATTTATATCGTGGATCAAAAGAGTGCTTAAATTACTGACTGGTTCGTTAGGAACAGGCCCTATTACACAATTGATGGTAATACTTGGAATAGGATTTTTGCCCGCATCCGTAGGGTAGCCATAACCAGAACCGCTGTCTCATCTGCACTAACGTTGAGTTTCTTTTAAGAAACCCATATATAAATGTCAGTCAGGCAGTTTT
>OZ012688.1:6511153-6523653 GCA_963942565.1 Maea johnstoni | reverse complement strand
ATTGTTACAACTATTTTTGCATCATTCAAAGGTATACTCTTTTTGGAGGGTTTGTTTGGCTCTGAAAAGAGCCTTTTGGGGTCCCATTTAGGGATAGGGTGGCTCTGAAAAGAGCCTTTGGGGTTGCTGAAATTAATATTTTCAGCGACTACTTGCATACTGGTACTCTGCATAAAGGGCAAGTATCATATCACCCCTTGCCTGTTCAATGGTATTTGGAGTCTTGTATTCAGGGACAGATTTCTTTATCTTGTCTTCTGCTTCCATAACAAACTTGATGGGATCTGCAGCTTCAATGAGAAGGCGAGAATGGAGATGCTTCATTTCTGCCAGTGCCTGTAGTACCTTGTCAGTATCTGCTTTATTAGCATTTAATCATTTTTGCTTTTCTGCTAAACGAGAGCGATAGGAAGATTCTGATTCGCCATCAACTCTTGCTGTTTTTGTTTTAAAGCCGTGTCCATCATCACTGGCTACACGGGTTACTCTATACTTATCATAATTGTCTGAATAATTTCTCCACATTTCAGTTGCAATTTTTTTTGCTTCAGTAAGATTGCGAATTTCTTTACTTTGAAGCTTCTCTCTGAATGAAGCACCAATTTCCCCAGGTCGGGTGAAAAGCCAATGAAGCTTTTTGTTTATGCAACGCTCATTTTTCAAAATATTCTCTTTTATTTCCTCTTTGCTTAGAGGATGTTTTGGCATTATGTGCTCTGCTAATTGATGATCTTGCTTAAGTCTTTCAAGTTCATCAGCAGACATCCCTTCAAAATAATTATGGGAATGCCTGGCAGTTATAGCTTCAACAATTTGGAAAACAGTAATGTGAACTTTATTCAGATCAGGAAATATGTTGGCAATGCCTGGCTTGGCCATATTAACTTAATATGAATAAAAGCAGGAGACAGTACTTCTGACAGTGAATGGCAGAAATAATAACTGAGGGACCTGGCTCCCCCATATATATAGATACTTATTGTTTGTTTCTCAGCTTGAGTTTAATTGCATATTATTTGTGTACTTGTTTGTACATATGTATTTCTCAGCTTGGGTTTAATTGTAATTACACTTCAAAGGCTGGGTTTAATTGCAAATCATTTTATAATCAGATAACAACTATTATTAATACATTTGGTGAATTTTGACCAATATTCAAACTTCAAAGGTAAAATAAACTACAGTTTTAAACTTCAAACAATATGAACCCCTTTTGATAGTATTTTCAAAGATAGTTCAATCAAACCTTTGATAAGGTGAGTGTTATTCTCATCTCATCTCATCTTAACATGTATGAATAGCAAGATGTTGTGGCTGTTGATATCAGATACACTCTGAACCTCTACAAGACAACCCATCTGAGCTTCCAACCTCTAGCAACTAGAAAACCCAGCCAAGATGCCAACCTCTTACAGCCAGCTTCTTCAGCCGTTGATTGCAGATCCTGACCCTAGAGGAATGATCAGATTTCTGCAAGATAGAGGAGTGCTTGCCTCTGCCATGACCTGTGACAAGTGTCACGTCCCCATGAATCTGACCACTAGGAATAAGAATAGTGATAGGTGTCCCTTTAAATGCCCAAAAGACAAATGCATTAAGTGTATTAAATCAGTAAGGCATGGCTCATGGTTCACACATATGAGAGTACCTATCCAGAAAGTTGTCTGGATAGTGTACCTATGGTCTATTCACATGCCTGTTGGTATGGCAGCGCAGCAAACAGAGGTTTCCCAAAAGTCCATTATTCAAATGTATCAATTTCTAAGAGATGTTTGTTCTGCTAAATTAGTGGCTTTGAATGGAGAAAAACTTGGTGGCCCTGGTGTCATTGTTGAAATTGATGAGTCTCTGTTTCGCCATAAGCCTAAATACCATCACGGCCGTGCACCTCAAAATGAGCTTTGGGTATTTGGGATGGTTGATACTAGTTACACCCCATGCCGTGGTTACATGGAGATTGTAGAACGTAGAGACGCTGCAACCCTGATACCAATAATTGAACAGCATGTTGCACCTGGTTCAATTATACACTCAGATCAATGGAGAGCTTATGCCCAGCTTCAAAATGATCCGAGATTCACATATAGATCAGTTAACCACAGTGAAAACTTTGTGGACCCTGTAACTGGGGTCCACACACAGACCATTGAGTCATACTGGGGTAGGAAAAAGAGACACCTTAAAAATATGAATGGCACAAGGGCAGCAATGATGCCATCCTATTTGGACCAGTTCATGTGGGAGGATAGGTTTGGCAAGGAGAACATGTTCGACAATGTTCTGCAACACATAGCAGAACAGTACAGGGTTTGAATACAAACCACCTAAAGGCTCTTTTCAGAGCCACCCTTTTCCCTAAATGGGACCCCAAAAGGCCTTTTTCAGAGCCAACCAAACCATCCAAAAAGAGTAAACCTTTGAATGATCTAAAAGATAGTTCTAACAGTTAAGACAATTAAGTATACAATTCATATTTTGTTTAATTGCAGTTACAGCCCTGCCACTTTTTGAGCGGTTTCCTTTCAGTAATTGATATCACAACTTCTTTGTTACATCTTAGGGATAACCTATCAATGTATACATATACATACATGCCAGTGGCGGTCGTTGATGTTGTCGATGTCTGTCGTTCGTTTCTTCCACAGGGGCTTGTATCGTTGGGTGGTCACTCGCGAGTCTGAGGCTGGTATAACTTAGCGATTATGATTATTTTTGCTCGTTTATAATCAGTGTGGACGTGCATTTTCTCTGTAGTTTCTTTGTTGTTGTAAGAAGAAAAAAACACTGTCCATCATTTTTCTTGGCCGGTGAGCACTATATATCAATAAAACGTTTTATGGGGGTGCCCACAAAGGTAGTCTAATAAAACCAACTTGTCAACTCTAGAAATCTTCATTATCTTGTATTTTGTAGACGTGTGTAAACTGTTTAGAAACACAAAAGACTATTGAAGAAAATCCGGTTTCTAATTCTATGCTATAGGCAATTTTGTGGTTTGAAATCATTAATATTTGATGTACTAATACACCTAGGGATGCTGATGATAGTTTTTGAAAAGAAATATACTTGAGCAATTCTGATTCATAATCTGATGATGTCCACTTACCAAAAAACTTGTTTCACTAATTTCTCTGCAACCGGTCACCAGATTTCATTAATATTTGATATGCTAATACACTTAGGGATGCTGATGATAGTTTTTGAAAAAAATATGCTTGAGCAATTCTTATTTATAATCTGATAATGCTCACTTACCAAAAAACTTGTTTCACTAATTTCTCTGCAACCGGTCACCAGATTTCATTAATATTTGATATGCTAATACACTTAGGGATGCTATTGATAGTTTTTGAAAAAACATATGCTTGAGCAATTCTTATTTATAATCGGATGATGCTCACTTACCGAAAAACTTGCCGAGTCTTATCAGACTGTATTATAAATATTCAAGCTGGCTATATATGTGAAATAGAGTGTGTGCCAGTATATTGAAGAATATTAAGCTTGAATATACAAATCTGTGATAAGTATAACCTATATTGTACTTTGTGTGGATTCAGTGTTTCAACATACATCTCAATTGGTGCTATGATATTATTAGCTCTGGAAGTTACAGAAAGTGCCAATATTTTTTTCATTTATGTAGTTTCCTTATAGTATATTCTGAAGATCTTTAAATATTTTAATGAAAGTTGAAAGTGCATATTGATCTTCTATGATTTCCAATTGCCAATGAATTTGGAAATCACAAATTAACTTTCACTGCATTCGATTTATAATATGGATGTGTTGCAAATCATGAATTAAATTTCAATTGATTAGGCAAACATTTATGGGATTGTTTCATAATATAATATAGGTGTATGAACTTTATTGGCTTTATTTGTATTTTATACAGACTCATTTGTGTGGTACTCCTATGCCTTTACAGGTGCAATATTTGATGAGTTCTAATAATCCAAAGAAGTATATACACTTCATTGTAGAAATGATAAAGACTGTGATCAATAAAATATGAACTGAATGTACTATATTTTCAAGTTGTTTATAATTCACTACTTATAGCCCCATTGATAACAAAGAATGAAGTCCTCTTGTGTTCAAAATAAGAAGTGCCCCCTGGTGTCAATTTTGAAAACTAAAAGCACCCCGTTCGTTCGACTCCGCAAACTGAAATGCTAGAAAGAATTGAGATTTTGCTACAGGCAATTTGGGCTTGGGCAGCCCTGAACTATGAAATGCTAGTGCTAGTGACCACTCAACGATACAAGCCCCTGTGGTTTCTTTGGTTATTTTGCTATTCGGCGATTCTCAAGCTCAGAAATATCATGCAGAGTGTGGATGCTGTTGGTGAAAGTGAGGTGCAAGAAGCTGAGGGAGATGTGGTGAATGAGCAGAACGGGCCTGTTGAAGGCCGGGAAGCCAGTGAGAAGGAGGAGGAAGCTATGGATGTGTGATTTGAAGATTCAGAGACTGCATGTGAGGTTGATTTCTTTGCTCTTGTGTGCCGGTGATATGGACTAACCTGGAATCATGAACTGTCTAGCTGGTGCTACTTTCTGGACATTTTTACTGGCTTGCTCAAAATAGCATCAAAATGTTAAGAGACTATTTTATCTACTGCTACATGGCAACCATGTTGGGTTGCTGCAAGTCGGCACGAGTGAGAATAATACTGTTATTTATGAGGCACAGACACTGCTTAGCTGTTCTGTGAGTTCATGGGTTTATCATGAAATCTCCTGTTAGGGTCTTATCTACACACGTTGCAGATAAAAACTCAGAGGATTTATCTTTTGTGCAGAGAAGTAATTATTGTTATTTTATACATGTTTTACGAACCCACAATAAAAGATTTTAATTTTGTAAACCTTAAGTATATTTAATCATTAAACCATTCTGGTTTCCACTTTCTTTAGGATAACTAAGGTAGAACTTAGCCCCCCACATAGTAGGTTTTTGACAGAAAATGCTTGAACATTTGGTTTGTAGTGTTCTTTTCCCTTAGACAATGGTTAGGGCAAGCAATATTAAATGTACAGTGGTAAGAGTAATTGAGTGAGAAGGTAGGTACGGATATGAGGATTCCACTAGTGACTGGAGAGGCAAGCACAAGAGCACACAGTCTGAATGAACTGAAATACAGCAAGCGCTGCTGCTGCTGAGACCGGGGCCAAACTTGCATTCAATTGGGCGCAAGTTTCCAGGTACGTCCTTTATTTGTGCAGCCAGTTGCAAACATATTTTTTTTGATGTGATGTTTCAGGCAATTTTGATATAGTCCACTTTATATATTGTTGTTGTTTTGTGATGTATTTTTGTTAGGTTGTGTTGATGATATTTATTTTTGACTTGTTTATTTTATGTTTGTAGTCTGTTATGGTTGTTTATTTTATATTTTGCAGCTGGTGATGGTGCAGATGTTTGGTCGCCGTGGATGTTATTTGTAGCTGTTAATATTTGCTGATGCAGTAGTTGTGGCGCTGTGTGTATGTGTTCCAGTAGTAGCGCTGCGGTTTGTATGTGGCTATTGTAACTTTGCCTAGCATATAAACAATTGATCTTTTATCTTTAAGTCACCCAAATATTCATTGGATGTGTAAAAGTGCTTATGCCAAGGTGTTCATCATAACAGTACCATCCTCCCCTCCCAATGACAAATATCATTGCAGCAACTCAAGAGTAGGTTTTTGACAGCCAAAGACGTCACCTATTGAGCCATAGTGCAAGTAAACCACCTACAAAAAGCCAGCTGGACCTTGAGAACATTTTGTGAACGCTGTAGGTGGGTGGTATCGTTTTGTTGATCACTTTGGCATTAGCTTTTTTGCCCATCTATTGAGCATTTTGCGTGATTTAGGGATATTTGAGTGTTTTTATATATGTTTGTAGGTGTATGGGGTTTAGATCTCAGATGTTTGGATTCCATTTTGCCTGCTGGATCCAAGGAACGTTTATGATGTTGAACCATAGTTGCCTTCTTTGAGACTGCGTAGAACAAAAGTCAGCTCCATAAGCATTTTTGGACTCAAAAGTCTATGATCTTGTCCCTTTAAAGTTCATGGGACACTAGAAATGTGTTAATTTTTCTTACTCAAAATATCTTTCATTTTGCTCATAAAATTCACTAAATAATGATTTCTACCCCCACAACATAATAAACACTGAGTATTTAACCATTATTTATGGCTAATTTCAAGCCATCTGATGGACTTGCCGAACACCTAGTTGGGGCAATTAGTGTTTTTTTATGACGCCAGGTGGCTAGCCTGAAGTCATACAGGTCATGCTTGTTGTTTCGTGAGTAAACACACATGGCAACCAGGCTTCTGAAGGCAGACCGTGACAGCAAGTGAGCATAGCAACCGATATAAATGACTGAATAAATAGATCTAAAGTGGGTGCTGAGCCCAACTGACCAGCTGCATGATATATCCATTAGTCAGTTGGGGGTTCATAGTGAAAGGCTGCATTATTTCAGGTTGTTTGCGTGAGTAAGACCGAGGAGTCTCCCGAGTCCCAATACTGACTATACATTGAACACACACAGTGACTGGCCCTGTGTCACACAAGGCCAGTCATAGGGTCAGTTTATGACAACCATCTAGTGTATAAAGGTTGTTTCATTACGCTCTATTGCCCATCAGTATTGAAATAATGTACTGGCCGTGGGTGTCAACATGTGCTATTAACCAACACTGAGCGGTATTAGGACAGATATACAGGCCTAACAGTAGTGAAGTGTGAAGTCACTTGGCAGTGTCTCATATACTTGAAGCACTCAATGACCCATGAATTTTAACATATGAGTCTCATTGGTTTGATACTACAACCACTTTTAAATGTGCAGTTCTGTGTTGACCATTTGCTGACAAGCAGAATTGAAAATATAGCTGTCTTAATCCTATGTACATGCCTATACATCTTACATGACAGGATATGGTCACACAGAATTTTTAAAGTCACTTGTTACAACTTACAACCCTCAAGAGCATGCTAAAACTCCTATATTAAGCTACACGCCAGAGTATCGTATACTTCCTAAACTAAATATACCACTTTCTTGTAGTCATTTCTATTAAAACCGCTTTTATACTCAATTTTCTGCTGCAAGTGGAAATCTGTATGGCTGTCACATCTAGCGTCAACACTCCATCCTACACTGCTACTAGCTGGCTGCATTTGACTCGTATAGATAAGGACCTGCACGCCAGTGCCGGCCAGGTGGGTAGCGTTCTCTAGGGAGTGCGAATGACAGGAAGCATGGCTGTATCCAGTGTGCGATCGTCCTGAAGACTCCACTAGTGGAGTGGCCAGGACGACTGGCACTGTGGCCACATCCTGTAATGTACTAGACTGAATAAAAATCAATCAATCAATCAATCAATCCTCCTCTGACATCCCATAAGTATTTCCTTTGTTTTGGGACATATCCATATTACCTATTCCTATTTTAAATTTCATCTTGCGTGCATAGAATAATAAGATATTTAACATACAAATGGAATAGTACTTCCATTCTGGTTTCGAAGCACAAACTTGATTTTGAGATATGGTATCCAGGTCTAAATAAATATCTAACAACATTTTGTTTTCAGGCAGCATATTTTGTCTCACACAATTGACTACATAATCAATCAATTATCATTCAGGCTGACAAATCAAAATTGGAGGATTCAGAGAATTAGTACATTTTGATGGCAAACCCTGCCTCACTGAGTTTATAAATACTTTCTTTATAAAGGATAACCATTTTGGAAAAAAATAACTTTGTTCGGTGGTCATTAAGATTCTCACAAAACAGCTATCTTACACTTCTAGAATGAATAAACAAACATTTAAACTCTAGATTTACTTCATATGGAATCATCAGTTCCATATCCTCCATATGGAATCATTAGTTCCATAACTAGGATGTTTTAAATTAGATTAGCTATTCTGTCTGATAACCTCTTATCATGTTGATGATCACTGTTAGTTTGACTAGGGTGGGCTTGTTTTAATGGAACTTTTTATATAAGAATTTGGAATTTTGATTATTCCTTTTTTTTCGTAACTAACCAGTTGATAAGCCAGTTGTGGAGGAAATCAGAGAATTTGGCGAAAACCAAACCCCAAGTCACTGGCAAGTCATTTGGAGAGTTCTATACTTCCAAGGCCTAAAAAATTGTTTGTTCCCTGTAACGATCCGAAAAGATAGGGCAGGTGGGCAGGTAAAAGTATTATTATTATTATTATTATCATCATTTCCTTTTCAAAAATGTGTGTTTCACATATGTCGGTTGGGAGTTTGGAATGGCGTAAGAAATTTTAGGGTAGGATTTCTTTTTATTAAGAAATTGTTAGGGTTTGGTTATCTGGGTATCAGGCAACAAACAACTTTTCTTTGCCTTAATTAGCATCATGAGCTATTAGAAGAGTCATCTCCAGGGCAGGAGGCGAGACCAGGAGGTTAGTATAATAGTTTTCCTTACCCTTCACACTTGGGTATTTGGGTATCTTAACATGAAAATTCAGTTTTAATGATGTAGAAAAAAGCGAATAACTCAACTTTTCGTCATGTGACCTTATTGAAAAGGATTAGAATTAGGGTGTCAGGATTAGGTCACTAAATCATAGGCAAGCTGAGGACAGGCAAGTTTAAGTATTCACCATGGGCCCGTCAGTTATGTGGATTAGAGGGAGGATTGCAATACCGCAGAAGGTTGGGTCAGTTTCCTCCACGTAACATGTAAACTGACAAGAGAGTAACTATTATTGTGTGACATCTGACAGGAAAGTTTGCCAACTTGGCATTCTCCGAAGGAGAGCAGTGACTATCACCACTTATCCACTGATCATTTGATGACGATGATAATATAGAGTAGGGTGTCACTGATAGGAACCACAATAAGGCACATTGTGTATGGGGTTGTTCATGATGTTGTTAGATATTAACCAGAATAAAAATCATCAGTGTTGTCACAGTGTTGTTGATACATACATACATACATACACACAGACACACACACACACACATATATATATATATATATATATATATATATATATATATATATATATATATATATATATATATATATATATATATAATATTATATATATATATATATATATATATATATATATATATATATATATATATATATATATATATATATATAAATATATATATATATATCGTAAGATATATATATATATATCGTAAGATATATATATATTCACCCTTTCAAATCAATTTCATAACATCATTTGGGCAATATTTGAATTGTTATATGTTTTTGTTTTTTGTTTGTCAACTGTTTCCAGTCAGCCTTGCAGTACATTCAGCCATGATGATAATTGCTTTCTTTATTACCTCAGCAATAACTGGAAAGGCAGGTAGAACTACTGGCTTGGTCTTCTTGTTTACTAGATCTCAGGATCAAAGATCCTGGTATGTCAGATTTACATCTGCAGCAACCATGTGCTGCTGCAGGTTTTGTCAGGGTGTGTGAGTATAATCTCTGCCAAGTGGTATTGTCACTGGAGGCAGGGGCAGGGCACCCCCTATCATGCCTACTACCCAGTGACACACCGAGTACATGACAACACAGCAGACTGAGTACATGGCAGATAATCATATGGTCACGGTGAAAGAGCAATCCTTGAAGTGGTCGGAGCATGGCCTCTAGTGCTGCTCAGACTGTCCTGGTTTTATTCCCGGGCAATTTATTCTTATCACCATTCTCTCCGTCTATTGGGGTACTTAAAGAACCTTTTGTTAGCCCCTTGTATGTAATGAGGGGTAAGTCAGTAGACCACGGCTTTTTATTAGTGAGGCACTGCAGCGAGATCGGCTCTCCCGGTGCCCTGACCTTAATGACGTAGTTCAAGCGGAGATTGCCGATGTTTACCAAGTGAGCCCATAAAAGTACCCTCCCCAAAGGGCTGCTCTTTCCAACACTCATTTTGGCACTTTTAAATGCACTAATTAACACAAATAATGAACATTTACAATAAATTATTGTTCTTTTACTCTTTCTTATTGATATTAATTCATAAAAAAAGCTCAAAAATTCATGTCTCATGAACTTTAAGTTTATAAACAGATATACAGAAAATCATTTATTCTAAGTCAGCCAAATATTCAATGGATCGGTAAAATTGCCATTCCCAAGGTGCTCATCAAATCAGTAGTGTTCCCAATGACAAATAGCACCTCAGCATCTCAGCAGTAGAGTCTGGCAGCCATAGTTGCCACCTATTGAGCCTGGATGCTTTTAAACCATCTTCAAACTGTTTGCTGGCTCCTGGGTATTTTAATTTTGATCTAAACCATAATCGTTACCTTTTTGAGACTGCAAGGGTCTAAACTACTCTTCAAAGAAACTGTTGGATCCAAAGATCTTTAAATCTATATCCATGATAATCTGTAAATATCTGGCTAACCTACAAATATCACCCCAGCATCTCATGGGTAGGTTACTGACAGGCATAGCCGCCACCTTCGGATCCAGCTATGGTTGTCAGTAACCTATTCCTGGGTTGCTGTGGTGTTTTTTGTAGGTTAGTCAGTACTCTTTTGATTATTTTGGATAAAGGTTTAATTGGTCTTGATTAAAGATATTTGGATAACGCAATAGTCAAACGTGAAATCCTAAATCTTGAGAAATGTTTGTGTGACATTAGTGTCTGGATGTCTCAGAACAAACTGAAACTCAACAATGACAAGACTGAAATCATTCTATTCGGCTCTAAGAAACACCTAGCTGAACTGAACATTAAGTCACTCTCTGTAGCGGGGACTGATGTGTCTGTTGCATCTGAGCCTGTGCGGAATCTGGGAGCTATGTTTGACTCTCAACTGATCATGGCACCCCATGTCAAAAGTGTTGTCAAAAAATCTAGCTTTCACCTGAGAAATATTGGAAAAGCGAGACGTGTGTTAACAGAAGATGCCACAAAAACAGTGATGCAGTCACTGGTGATGTCTCGCTTGGATTACTGCAATGCTCTCCTAATTGGAATACAACAGGATTTGATTGCAAAGCTGCAGCGACTACAAAACAGTGCAGCAAGGATAGTATCGAGAACCAGGAAGTATGAACATATCACACCTGTTCTCATCAAGCTTCACTGGCTACCAATCAAATTCCGCATCCAATTTAAGGTCCTACTGCTGGTATACAAGGCGCTTAACGGACTTGCACCTAAGTACATCAAGGAGCTGCTCGTGCCTTATAAACCCAGACGCCATCTACGATCAGAAGCAAAGGGCCTTCTGGACGAGCCTCGGACTAGACTCAAATTTGGAGATCGCGCTTTCTCCATTAGTGCACCGAGATTATGGAATGCGCTTCCAAAACACCTGAAGGATTCTACATCGTGTCAGGCCTTCAAGAAGTGTCTCAAAACACACCTTTTCAGGCTCGCCCATTGAGGCGTTGTGGACTATTACTCAAACTATGACAATGTGCAGCGCTTTTGAACATTTTATGAATGGAAAAGGCGCTATATAAATTCAAATTATTATTATTATTATTATCCAGTAGTTTTTTTGGTGATGAGTTTAGTTCCGTGCAGTCTGAATAGGTGTCGGCTATGGTTTAAACTATCTTCAATGTTTTGTAGTCTGCTTTTGATGTTTATTTTATATTTTGCAGTTGGTTGCGTTGCAGTTGTATGGTGTAGTGGATGTTACTTGTAGCTGTCTGCTGATGCAGTAGTTGGGGGCATAACAACAATCCAAGGCTAGGGGGAGTATATATATATATATATATATATATATATATATATATATATATATATATATATATATATATATATATATATATATATATATATATATATATATATATATATATATATATATATATATATATATATTTAAATATGCATATATATATATATATATATATATATATATATATATATATATATATATATATATATATATATATATATATATATACATATATATATATATATATATATATATATATATATATATATATATTTTTAAATATGCATATATATATATATATATATATATATATATATATATATATATAATGTATATATATATATATATATATATATATATATATATATATATATATATATATATATATATATATATATAAAATACATATATATACATATATATATATATATATATATATATATATATATATATATATATATATATATATATATATATATATATATATATATATATATATATATATATATATATATATATATATATATATATATATATATATATATATATATATATATATATATATATATATATATATATATATATATATATATATATATATATATATATATATATATATATATATATATATATATATATATATATATATATATATATATAATATATATATATATATATATATATATATATATATATATATATATATAATATATATATATATATATATATATATATATATATATATATATATATATATATATATATATATATATAT
>OZ012688.1:6424953-6509953 GCA_963942565.1 Maea johnstoni | reverse complement strand
GATATTTTGAAAGTTGCATGGTATTTTGTGCATGCCATACCATCATTTCGGCTTGCCATATCATTTGTCCGAACCCCTACCCACACTGTGCTCTAATCCTTCGTATGCAGAAGGTGATTTACATCTGGAGCATATACATGACCCCATAAAAACGTAAAGATTGTGAAGTAAAATGCAACATTACGAGAATTATATGACTGAAATTGGTTATATTTGTTAGATTTTAACATTACTATGCATATTGAGATATTTTTTCAAATTATACTTTTATGGGAAAGTTATGTTGAAAGTAACAAGACCACCTGTGCAGGAAAATGCAATATTACGAGAAATGTATAACTGAAATTAGTTATATTTGTTTGATGTCACTATGCCTATTGGAATATCTTTAAAATTCTACTTTTATGAAAGAGTCTGAGTAATGTGGAACGTAACAAGACCACGTGTGCACTCAAGCTTAGATGAAGAAAAGAATGGATATGTAGCGAGAGACCAATTTGATTGGTACCTTGCTACATATCCATTCTCGCATATAGTAATAATCAGTATTACTATATGCGCTATAGTGTCATAAACGTGAGGTTACGAGGGAACAAGGACCAATCAGGGCTCTCGTATCATTTACATTAGAGAAACCTGCGCATCAGCATCATCTAAGCATGCGCAGAGCACGACTTTTGGGCTATTTGGTTGAGGCTAGCCTCTTCAGGTTGACCGACTGGTTTCATATCCACTTGTTTTATTTATCAGAGACGCTAGGTACAAATGGGTTAAGCCCTGTGGTCAAAGTACGCACTGTATGTGTGAAGATGTATTAAGATGAAGTCAGATAAAGCAACTCATAGGTCACACGGACCTGCCTGACATTCTACGGTGATACAAGGATGTTTTGAATGCCTGCATAACGGTGACGTCGATAATGTCGCGGAAATTAGCACTAGTAAGTGGAGTAATGGATCCTATTCTATGACACGAGGATCATTGTAAAAATATATGTATGTGTGTTTGTTTTCATTTATGTATGTATGTATATGTGCATGTTTGCTTGTATGTGTAATAGCATATGTATGTATGTATGTATGTATGTATGTATGTATGTATGTATGTATGTATGTATGTATGTATGCATGTATGTATGCATGTATGTATGTATGTATGTATGTATGTATATATGTATGTATGTACGTATGTATGTATGTATGTATGTATGTGTGTATATGCATGCATCGTGTGTGTAGGTAGGTAGGTCGGTAGGCATGTAGGAAAGTATTGTGTGTGTTTTTATGTGTTCATGTATGTATGTGTGTATGTATGTACGTATGTAAATGGTTGGGTACTTGGTATGTATCCATGTAGGTATGTATGTATGTATGTGTGTATGTATGTATGTATGTATGTATGTATGTGTGTGTATGTATGTATGTATGTATGTATGTATGTATGTATGTATGTATGTATGTATTTATGTATGTATGTATGTATGTATGTACGTATGCATGTATTTATGTATGTGTGTATGTATGTATGTATGTATGTATGTATGTATGTATGTATGTATTTATGTATGTAGTTATGTATGTGTATGTATATATGTATGTATGTATGTATGTATGTATGTATGTATGTATGTATGTATGTATGTATGTAAGTACATGTATGTATGTATGTATGTATGTATGTTTGTACGTGCCTATGCATGCCTATATATATATATATATATATATATATATATATATATATATATATATATATATATATATATATATATATATATATATATATATATATATATATATATATATATATATATATATATATATATATATATATATATATATATATATATATATATATATATATATATATATATATATATATATATATATATATATATATATATATATATATATATATATATATATATATATATATATGTATATAGATATATAGGGTCAGTGGTACACTTAATAATTCAAATTTCTATAGTTTCAAATCGTATTGGATATTTGGAATTTTGGGTATATTTTCAAAGTTTCAAACTTCGAAACCGTATTAGAAATTTGAAACTTTGGTTAAAGTTTCAAAGTTTCAAACTTCCATACTTTCAAATATCCAAATTTTCAAACTTCCAAAACGTGTTGGAAGTTTGAAACTTTGGTCAAAGTTTCAAAGTTTCAAAGTTCCATACTTTCAAATATCCAAACTTTCAAACTTCCAAAACGTGTTGGAAGTTTGAAAGTTTGACTTGGAACGTTTAATAATGTAAAATGTGAAACTTTCAAATATACGGTGATCGGGCTGCTAATAGAAGCTGCCTTAAGTTGCAAACACGACCCGCATTTCGTCATTGTTATTATTTATCATCAAGACGCTGTTCTCATTAAGGCTATGAAATACGCATTTCTTAATTTCCCATATCTTCAAATATTGCAATTATGGATATTGATTATGCTTAAACTGTCATTGACGCTAATGAACATGAAAAGCGGAGCGACCCAATTGTCTATTCTATTATTAGAAACGGCAGCTTCTAAAATGCGGAACCGGAATGTATGTAAAACTCGTGCCCATATGATTGACCATGAGTGAAGGAGGGAACAATGAAATTTATTTTCAAGACCGTCTTTTTGGGAGGGTAAATAGAACTTGTTCCCGACTTAACCGACCATTCCAGTGGATGAATATCGATCAATATACATTATCTATCTACCGTTCTGTCTGTCTGTCTGTATTACTGTCTATCTATATATATATATATATCTACTATCTATCAATCTATCTATCTTTTTATGTGTGAGAGCCTTAGATAAATAAAAAAAATTATTTGTCTAATGTGAGAGCATCCAAACACACACACACATAAATGTATGTATGTGTGTGTGTGCGTATTTGTGCGTATATAGATAGGTAGATAGAGAAATACGGAAAGACAGCTAGGCAGATGTGATTATATACTTCATTGATTCCATCATAACGTAGTTTATGAACCAATTCATGAACGCACACACACGCATGCATGCATGCCCGCGCACAGTCATTTATATACCACCCTCCCACCCCACGCCCCACGCACATAAGATCTAACTAATACGTTCCCGCATACTCTAGGGGGGGGGGGGGAAATAACACTGTTTTACCGGTAGGGTAAATAAAACTTTATTTCTTCCAGACCACTCCAGAGGAAGGGTAAATAAAACACATACGCACGCACACACATACATACATACATACATACATATATGTCTATGTGTGTGTGTTTGGATGCTCTCACTTTAGATGAAGAACCACATTTTATTTATATAAGGCTCTCACACATGAATAGATAGAAAGATTGATTGCTAGATAGTAGATAGATATATAGATAGACAGAAATACAGACAGACAGGTTAGATAGATGATATATATTGATAGATACCTATTCACTAGAGTGGTCGGGTAAGTCGGGAACAAATAAAGTCTTTTTATCCTGCCTATGGGTTAGTCGGGAACAAATAAAGTTCTATTTACCCTCCCCAAAAGAAGGTCTTGAAATTAAAGTTCTTTATTTGCTCTTTCACACTTGGTCCATCATATCGACACGAGTTTTACATAATTCCAGTTCCGCATTTTAGAAGCTGCCGTTCTAATAATAGATTAGACAAGTAGGTCACTCCACCATTCTTGCTGCTTTGCGAAAATTATCCTTTTTTCTTATAATTGGCAATTTCCTTTGAAAAGTAACATTTGATATTGTTTTGATATTATTGATATTATACAATGTATAATATATCAACATAACATTGTAACAGAACTACTTGCGTACCGCTAGGAAAGGTTTGGAAATTTGATTTATTAAGTGTGCCACTCTGCGGCTTTTCTAAACATGCAATAGTATAAATGTGTAAAGACTTTTGGAAGTTTGAAAGTATGGAAATACGGCTGTAATCTCATATATTCAAACCCGTTTGAAAGTACGGAAGTTTGGATATATGGAAGTTTGAAAGTTTGAAAATACAGATATTTGAAAATTTGAATATTTGAAAGTTTGAATTATTAAGCGTACCACGGACCATATAGATATATATATACATATATATATATATATATATATATATATATATATATATATATATATATATACATATATATCCATTATCGATAAGTGCACGATCTTATCTAAACTTGATTTTTTGGTGTGGACCATTTCTAGGTGACCGGAAGTAATACGGGTATAGGACTGGAAATAGTGCGTCAACTGAGCAAACAATTCGATGGAGATGTTTGTCTAACAGGTACGTTTTAGGGTGACCAAATTACTTACTTAACCCTTTAATGTCTAAAGAGTTCCCTCTAGAAATTGTCATTTGTATCTTTCATACCTTCGGATTTGAGATTGAGTGTTCAAACTATTTGAAGGGAGTTTTTGATAATGTCCTAATGAATCTTTCTCTAACATACATTCCCTAAGTTTGCTTTTGCCTGCAAGAGTTCATCAAGATTTTCAGGCTGCTTTTGGCTACTGTGAACATTAATGGGTTAAACCAAAATGTTAGCATTTTATACGTTGCTACGCAAACGGTTATAAGTAATATTTTGAAAAACGAACTTAAAAAATAATTTTCAGACAAATGAATATCATAATATATTGGGAGAATTGTTTACACACTTTTCTTCACCGAATTCAATTTCAAATTTTGAATTGATGTTTAAAACTTAACCGTCATTTCTAATTTTCGAAAGTGACAGCCATTTCTGATGATTAGTTAAAGTTATGAATTCATAGGTTATTCACAAGATGCTACACCATTTTCGATGGCTAGCTAAATTTATGAATTCATGTATTTTGACCACTCTTTTGATGATCTAATATATAGAACATGTTGATTTACAGACAATTTGTGTACTGTATTGTTTTTTCTCACAGCAAGGAATATAGGACGAGGTCAGGCGGCAGTGGAGTCCTTGAAGAAGGAAGGATTCAGGCCAGTGTTCCGGCAGTTAGATGTGGATTCAGTGGACAGCATACAAGAATGTCGCGACTCGTTGATTAAGGATTATGGGGGGATCAACATACTCGTCAACAATGCGGGAAATGGTGTTGATGTAAGTAACATTTAGTCAAATATCATAATAAATAGTTCGAGTCAACAATGTGGGGAATGAAGTTGATATAAGTTATATTTAGTCAAAAATCAAAATAAAGTAAAGTCAACATACTCGTCAACAATGCGGGGAATGGAGTAAATACAAGTTACATATTAGTAAAAAAAAAAGATCACATTGAATAGTTCGAGTCAAAGTAAAATCAACGTAATCGTCAACAATGCAGAGATAGGAGTTGGTATAAGTTACATTTTAGTAAAAAAAAATCATACATTTCAGTCAAATATCATAAAAGTTAGCTCTATTCAAATTAAAGTCAACGAACTCGTCAATAATGCGGAGAATGAAGTTGGTGTAAGTTACATTTTAGTCAAAAATCACAATAAATACTTCGAATTAAAGTAAAATCAACATACTCTGTAATAAAGCAGGGAGGTTACGTTTTAGTCTAATATCCCAACAAATAGCTTGAGTCAAAGTAAAATCAACGTAATTAGTCCAGCTAATTATTGCTTAATTATTGTTCGAGTTAAAGTAGAATCAACATATTTGTCAACAATCCGGAGAACATAATTGGTATAAGTTACATTTTAGTAAAAAAAATCATACATTTCAGTCAAATATCATAATTGTTAGCTCTATTCAAAGTAAAGTCAACATACTCGTCAACAATGCGGAGAATGAAGTTGGTGTAAGTTACATTTTAGTCAAAAATCACAATAAATAGTTCGAGTTAAAGTAAAATCAACATACTGTGTAATAAAGCAGGGAAGTTACGTTTTAGTCTAATATCCCAACAAATAGCTTGTGTTAGAGTAAAATCAACGTAATTAATCCAGCTAATCATTGCAAATCGTCAACAATGCAGGGAATGGAGTTTATGTAAGTTACATTTTGGTCAAAAATCACAATAAATTGTTCGAGTTTAAGTAGAATCAACATATTTGTCAACAATGCGGAGAACATAATTGGTATAAGTTACATTTTAGTCAAAAAAATCATTCATTTCAGTCAAATATCATAATTGTTAGCTCTATTCAAAGTAAAGTCAACATACTCGTCAACAATGCGGAGAATGAAGTTGGTGTAAGTTACATTTTAGTCAAAAAATCACAATAAATTGTTCGAGTCAAAATAAATTCAACACACAGGACATCCAGAAAAATGCAATCCTCCCCGTTTCCCAGTATTTCTTCAAACAAGCTTAAGTAACATCAAAAATGACTTCATGGTTAAAAGAGAATGATATCTTAAAGATAAACTGTTATAGTGTCAACCAAATCCGATCATCCATGTCAAAGTTGTGAGGCAACGTTTGACACCTATATAATTTCGATTTTTAAAATAAAAAATGAGGTAGTATTATCAGAACGAATGAATTGGTTTTTTGTGTTTAATGAAATCGAGGAACTATACGTAAAGAAAATGGAGTTGGTATTTCATAGTGATATGACAATTCAAAAAATGGGATTAGGCCACTAAAGTGTTCCATATAAGCCTTGGACGAAGATTAGGCAAGAAAAGAAAAAATTTGTATGTCTTAATTTAGGGATTGCTTTTTTTCAACATTTGTCATATTTCCTGTGTCTTTGTTTCACAGGTACCCGACCAAGGGGAAAATGCTGAACGAATGGTTCGTACAAATACATGGGGCGCCCACCATGTGTTTCAAGCTTTTTTACCCCATCTACAACAATACTCTAGGTAAGGGGATGATATAGCACAATTGTACACACGTGTAGGATAAAGTTTGCATTCACTAATATACTGAGATAATATTATCAGCAGTGGATATGATTTAATAATTTTCACGAAAATTTGCATTTATTATTTACTGGATAATCGTAGCCAGTGGGTAGATTTTATACTTTTTTAAATTTGCATTCAGTAAAATACTCAAATAATATCATAGCCAGTGGGTATGGTTTTATCGTTTTCAAGAAAAGTTGTATTCAGTAACATACTGAATTAATATCATAGCCAGCGGGTAAGTATTACTGTATGATTTCCAAGAAATGCTGCATTCAGTAACATACTGAAATCATAAGCCCGCAGATATGATTTTATCATTATTAAGATGATTTGCCTCTAGTAACATACTGAAATAATATCATAGCCAGCGGGTATGATCTTATACTTTTCAAGATTTGCATTCAGTAAAATACTCAAATGATACCATGGATAGTGGGTATGATTTTATCATTTTCAAGAAAAGCTGTATTCAGTAACTTGCTGAAATCATATTACCACAAACGGATGTCATTATATAATTTTAAGTTACCAAATATGAAAAATAATTTATGGACAATCAAGTTTAACCCTAATGCTCAAAAAGGCCCAAAAGCATCATGAGTATGTTGATGGAATCCGGCAGGCAAAAGGAACGTCCGAAAAATCTTTGAATGAGGAATGTTATTCAGCTTGATGCCAACAACTCTCCTTCAAATATTTTGTAAAATCATTCGGAATGTTTGAGCTAAGACAACATTTCAACTTAATTCATTGGCATATGGACATAAAATGTTGTAAGGCATTTTCTAGAGCGTGTTTTTCTTTCAAGGATTGTAAATCTTTGGACCTGAAAAATCTAGGTGTCACTATTTTGGGGGTATCTTTTTGGCAAAGGCATTTTTAGGATAATATTTGAAGGAAAAATGCTTGAGATAAGATACTAGTATATGAATTTAATTCGGTGGCTCATGAAAATCGACTTATGCAAGGCATTTTTTTCCTGGAGGTGTTTTTTGTTCTTACAATCATTGTAAATCTTTGGACCTTTCAAGCATTTTTGAGCTTAGACAACATTTCAACTTAATTCAGTGGCATGTGAAAATGAAAGTAGTGCAAGCCATTTATTCCTGGAAGTGTTTTTCTTTTTTAGGATTGTAAATGTTGGAAGTCGTTTTGCGTATTATCAACTGTACAGGGGACATCCTGACGTGAACGATAGACTTGTTAATAAATGCGACTCGTACGATAAGCTACGAGATCTGATGGGGGAATACATAACGTAAGTATGGCACTGTGTCTGAAAGATGATAATGATATTTATTGACCATACATTCAGTATGAAATTACATAGTTACAGGACAATGACAAACACATAAACTATTAAACCTTAAATAAATAAAAACAAGTGGTTGTGAAACCAGTCGGTCAATCTGAACAGGCTAGCCTCAAACAACAGTCGAAAGGTCGTGCTCTGCGCATGCTAGATGATGCTGGCACACTGGTTTCTCTGTAATGACAGGACAGCCTTATGTAAGCGTTTTAAGATGTGCGAAATAGAATTTTAATTTCCATTTGATTGGAATACATCGCAACCTCCTCTGATGCATTTGTATTCGGCGCGCACAAATTGCCTGACAACTTTGAAGTTGATTTTTTCGAAACCTCTAACCGGGACAACTTTTTGAGAAATGATCTTCAAACGACAGTCACATTCTGAAAAGTATTTGGAAGGTTATAAAATACAAAAGGGATAAAAAAATCAGTCAAATATTTTTCGAAACTTTGCTTTTTTTTCAAGAGATTTACAGTAGTGTCAGACCATGTATACGGATCAGATGTGGATGGACTACTAGTTTATGGTTTTTATGTTTCTATGTTATTTACTGGGAGATATATAGAGAGGATATATACCAACATTAACAAATCTAGGACAGGTATAGGATAGGTTCAACCCTTTTCTAGGAGGGCTTGGGGCAGGAACACTCGCTTCTAGTCTTTAATCTTGTATCATGTAAAGGCATCCCCCCCCCCCCCCCCCCCCACACACACACACAATTTTTGGTTATTTTTATCTTGATACGGCGCTCCTATGTTAAACTTTGGGGGTAATACCGATGTCAAACCATGTGCCGGGTTTTGCTTCAGTGTTCCGTTTAGTTTTGTACTTTGTATGCGTTTTTCTTTTGTATTTCGTATCTCATTTCATTTCATATTCGCGACATATGGTCTATCAAGATATTCACTTAATGGTTTTCCTATTTCCATGTTATTTAATCATCAGGGCAGCCAGGGATGGAACACGCACAGCCAACGGATGGGATGAGGACCCGTATAATATCTCAAAAATAGCCGCGATTGTTCTCACTAGATTACAGCAAAGAGAAATAGAAATGAAATATCCTAATAGAGGAATATTAGTGAACGCGGTGAGTAAAAATCACGGAACAGTGCGTGATCATTTTGTGTTTCACTGCTTCAGAATGTTTACAACAGGTTTGAATTATGAAGCATATGCCATGTTGGAAAAGTTGAAATACCAGTGAAAGAATAGAGAATATTCCATTTTTAACATGCACATATGTTTTTCGGCAAAAAATTCAAAATTTTCTTCTTTATAACTTTATAGTGAATGTTTCCTACTTAAAGGTGAGCTTTCTTTCCTTTGACGTAGATTCAAATATAAATACATAGTTTGTCTTCTTTATATTGTAGAAATAATTCATACTTCCTGCTTCCCCCTCTAAATATTTTGCGAAATACGTATTTGAACAAGAGATATTCCCCAAATATCAAGCCTTTTTAGGCTGCTACAGTAAAAACATGTATTTCCTGCACTAAATCTGCAGGCAGTTTGGGTATTTTTAACAATCACACGATTGCACGCGGGTGCCTGGTGATAGATACCCTAATGATAGTTTTAATAAGCAGCTACACTTGTCATACAGGGCACACATTCAATTCCTGCACTGGTTGACCGGACATCTGCCATTGCCTGGTTGTGCAAACACCTATGGATAATATGTCAAAAAAATAAGCCAAACACATGCATGACCCACGTAGATTGCAAATCAAAACTATTTCCAGTTGTGAGATCATGGACCTGTGGACACATCCATGCCCAAGATACTGGGTGGCAATCGGATATGCGGTTGTGTATTATGCCCGGTCTGCACTCGCATTTACTTCATGAAGTAAATGCCAGAATTGTAAATATGCAAAAAAAAAAAATCCCACACATCCTAGCCAAGCATGCCTGGGCAACTGGTCTGGCAGTTGCTGGCAGACAACTGGTCGACTGGAACAGGAAAGAAATATCTTTACTGTAACAGGGATGAGTAGGACAATAGCAACATAATGCATGGGCGTAAATTAGGAACAGTAAAACTAGTAGAAAAATAATAAAACTAAAGTAATACATTTTTATTGCAGTGCTGTCCCGGTTTGGTGGATACTGTCATGTCCGGAAATCTTGGAGTCTCTGTAGAAAAAGGTAATATCAATTAAATTGAATTGAATTATATTCTATCAAATCTCACTCTAGACTAGTATGTAGACCAGCAAGTGAGATATCAGAACATGCCTTACACACCCTGACAATAATAGTATCTGCCAGGCTAATATAATGCGAACACTTGTAGCCTAGCAAGAATGGCGGAAATAATGATGGCTTAAATTATTCAATCATAGCCTCTACCATTTATAACTTAAATGAATAATTATTATTATTATTATTATTATTATTATTATTATTATTATTGTTATAATTATAATTATTGGCATTATACTATTATTATCTATTGTTATCATTATTGCTATTATTATTACTATTATTATCATTATCATATTATTAATTATCACTTTCATTGTTATTATTATTATTATCATTATTATTATCATTATCATAATTATTATCAGTACTAATAGTAGAAGTAGTAGCAGTAGTAGTAGTAGTAGTAGTAGTAGTAGCAGTAGCAGCAGCAGCAGCAGCAGCAGTAGTAACAGGTCGTAGAATCATCATCCTCATCACCACCATCATCATTTAGGGGTACAAACCCTAGAGGGCCTTTGCAACTATCCCATTATTTTCACACCCCTGTATAACTCCTATCTTTTACCTTACAGGGGCAGAGACACCAGTGTACCTTTCACTTCTACCACAGGACGCCAGGCAGCCCAGTGGTCAGATGGTGGCGGAGAAGGTGGTGCTACCTTTCAATACACACCCAGAGAGCGCCAAGTCTGTCATGCACCAGTTAGCAGAGAAATACCCCGCTGTCAAACAACATGCTTACTGGGTAGATTGAGAAATCTGCCATTAACTTCTGATTGAGAGAGTGCAGATATAACAAAGTGATATATAGAGTGCAGACAATATGAGTAATATACAGGTGTCAAACAACATGGCTTCTTGGTAGATCTAGAGAGTGCAGACTAAGTGATGCGGAGAGTGCAGATAAAGTGATACAGAGTGCAGACAAAATGATACAGAGAGTGCAGATAAAGTGATACAGAGAGTGCAGACAAGTTAGCAGAGAAATATATCCAGTGGTTAAACAATGTGCCTAATTGGTAGATTGAGAAATCATGCCATTAACTTCTGATTAAGAGAGTGCAGACTAAGTAATATAGAGAGTGCAGACTAAGTGATGCAGAGAGTGCAGACTAAGTGATACAGAGAGTGCAGACTAAGTGATACAGAGAGTGCAGACTAAGTGATACAGAGAGTGCAGACAGTAGGAATGACGACCAGTTAGCAGAGAAATATCCAGTGGTCAAACAATGAGCCTAATTGGTCGATTGAGAAATCATGCCATTAACTTCTGATTAAGAGAGTGCAGACTAAGTAATATAGAGAGTGCAGACTAAGTGATGCAGAGAGTGCAGACTAAGTGATACAGAGAGTGCAGACTAAGTGATACAGAGAGTGCAGACAAAATGATACAGAGAGTGCAGACTAAGTGATACAGAGTGCAGACTAAGTGATACAGAGAGTGCAGACTAAGTGATAGAGAGAGTGCAGACTAAGTGATAGAGAGAGTGCAGACAAAATGATACAGAGAGTGCAGACTAAGTGATACAGAGAGTGCAGACTAAGTGATACAGAGAGTGCAGACAAAATGATACAGAGAGTGCAGACTAAGTGATACAGAGAGTGCAGACTAAGTGATGCAGAGAGTGCAGACTAAGTGATACAGAGAGTGCAGACGTTAGGAATGACGACCAGTTAGCAGAGAAATATCCAGTGGTCAAACAATGGGCCTAATTGGTAGATTGAGAAATCATGCCATTAACTTCTGATTAAGAGAGTGCAGACTAAGTAATATAGAGAGTGCAGACTAAGTGATACCGCAGTTAGCAGAGAAATACCCCGACATCAAACAACATGCCTTCTGGGTAGATTGAGAAATCTGCCATGAACTACTGATAGAATGAGTGCATACAAACTGACTCAGCAATTAGCAGAGAAACATGTAGCAGTAAAAACAACATGCCCACTGAAGTCTTCTTGTTTCTGTTGTAGCCAGAAATTATCAATTTTCAGGGCCAGAATTATGTTTCTAAAAAAGGATACAGACTTTGATCTATCAGTGTTAGGCCAATAAAAAATAGTTTGTTTCCTGTAATGATCTGTAAAAAAGTAGGGTAGGTAGGTTGGTAAAAAAAATGTTTGCATTATTTTTTTTGTCAAAATGTGTTTTATGCATGTTTTATTTTGATTGGGAGTTGGGAGGATGGAAAAAAACTTAAGGGTAGGGATATTTTTTTGAATAAAAACTTGTTAGGGTAGGGTTATAGGAAACAAACAACTTTTTTTAGGCCTTACACAATCCAGTATTCAGTCCATGACCGTACTAATATATGCAAAAACAATAAAAACAAGTATCTTAGCAATTTATGGTTTTGCTTTATTGATGGACCTACAGTGCCTTGGTTATAATTTACATATATACACATACATATCTTGGGGTCTACAGGATCATTCATATTTATCCATACCAACTAGACAACAATATACAAATTCATTATTCTCACAGCATCTATATCAATTTGCATATTAAAAAGTTTTCATCATCGAAATTCTCAACAAAATTGCCAAATCAGCAATAATGAGAAAAAAATGAACTAAAAATCTAAATCCTTGTTTGATATGTTGTAGTCTGTTTATTTATATGTGAATTGGTGAATGACTCTGAGAGATAAAAAGTTGCACCACTGAGTACCTCATATTCCAAAAAGTATTGACATATTCCTTGCCATATTTCAAAGATATCATCCTATCAAAAATATGTTTTGGAAATAATTGACAAGGCAATGTGAACTAGGTCACTACCAAAAAATGTTCAACAAATTGTTTTGTGAATTCATGCTACATTCCTGGTTTGTTTTCAAAAGTATGAAAGAACCAGACAACCTGGGTCAATGAACAGATTCAAGCAGAGAGCAACCTCACAATTTTGTTGAAATATTTATGGCGAAACATAGTTGGCAAAATATTTGATGGAGAAATGTCCATCTGAATATTACTACCAACATTTCCTCAAATATTTCTAAAAATAATTCTTAATTTTCAAGCTGTTGTCACAAGTATCAAAAGTCCAGATGACAGTTTCAAGAGAAACTCAAGAGAATTCACGGGTTAGCTTTTGTTTCGGCACAGGTGGTGATTAGAAAGAGACTTTTTTCACCTGTTACAATAGTTGTTTCTAAAGGATTCTTCTCGTTTCAAAACAAAAAGGCTTCAAAAATAGTACGAACATGTAGGAAATATATCGTCAATCGCAATAAATACAAGGTGAATATATCCACTCAAGATGTAGAAAAATCAATTTCATATTACATCAATAACAGATAAATAAACTAATTGCTGTAGATGCATGTTCACATAATACCATCAACCATTGTATCAAAATAAATTATCGAAAATTTCATTCATTTTGGGTTCATCATCATAAAAATATGAATCAAACTCTGATTTCATTGACAATAAATATGGACTTCAGAGAGCTAAAATAAAATGCCTCAACAAGATAAAATATAACTAAGTAATGTACTGGCATCTTGATAGTGCACACAAATTGACAACTTCGTACTTATAAAGCGATATTGAAAAAATATTTAATGAAAGACTATTGAACCCACAAGGTATAACAATATTCAGTCAAATATTTTTCAAAGTATTACATACATACCAATATATTTCTCTGTGTCACACCATGTGCACATTGCAGATATAATACATTAATGATTAAATACCTGAAACAATGGAATACTGATTTTTATGAAATAACAATGATTCTTTAAATGAATCCCATAGCAACATGCATCCCTATTGGTATTCAACGTAGCTGATAAGTATATTGATACCAAATATGCATGCGAAAAAATACAAAATTTGGATCAATGGATATGTGTACAACTGAAACATAAGAGAAATATAGATAGAGGAAATGAAAGCAATACGAAAAGGATTAATAAATGTACATGGTATTTATGTGGCTGTCTTTATATTATATGATTGGTATGTGGTAGTTTAGTTTGGTTCCTATTACATCCTGAAAAAATATAGATAGGGTAGGTAGGGATTTTAAAAAAAATCATTTTTATTCCTTAACTCTCATTCATGATTCCCTGGAGTTGGATGGCTTCAATAAAAGTTTACCTTGTTGTAATTGTCTTTAAATGCATTAATTTTACTTCTGTTCATTCAGAAATTGATAATGTAAGGGTTAAAAAAATTATATTTAGGACGACAAGGCTATTTTGGGGTAGAAAAAGTTCATTTTTCAGTAAGAATTGCAAAAAACTTAAGGGTAGGGGACAAAAACTAGTTAGGGTAGGGTAATAGGAACCAAACATCTTTTTTTAGACCTAAGTGACAGGCGAACTGTAAAACACACATGTACCACAGAAAAACTACTACTCTTACTACTACTATGAGACACAAAATGTTCCTTTTTTCACAATCTACAATTAATCTTTTAAATGAGAATGGATGAATGAATCCAATAAATGCAAATATGAAATATAATTCCTAATGAAATAAAGTATTAATCATCGTTTAGTCTCAAGAAATTTTTGAATGAATGAATGATTCTAAAATATGCAAATATGAAATACAATTCCTAATGAAATAAAGTATTAATCATCTTTTGGTTTCAAGAATTTTTTGAATGAATGAATGATTCCAAGATATGAAAATATGAAATATATTTCCTATTGAAATATAGTATTAATCATCTTTTGGTTTCAAGAATTTTTTGCTCTTTTTCTTTTTTGTGGTTCCGTCTTCTTCTGTGACTGTTGGGCGCTGGCGTTTCTTGGAAAATTTCTTAGCTATCGTTCCAACTATAGATTCATATCTGGAAAAGGAAATCAACATGTTTAACACAACGAAAACAATGCCACAAGTTAGAGCGCTAATAATGATGATGTAATAAAAATGATAATGATACTAATGATGATGCTAATGATAATAATAATGATAATAATAATAGTAATAATAATAATGATACTAGTGAAAATGACAATAATAATAAAAATAATGATACTACTACTACTACTACTTCTACTACAACTACTACTATTACTACTATTGCTACTACTACTACTACTAACAGTAATAAGGATAATAACAATAATACTGATAATATTATTTATTGCGATAATAATCATGATAATAATAATAATGATGATGATAATAGTAATAATAATAGCAATATTGATGTTGATGATAATAATATTAATAAGGATGATGAAAATAATTGCGAAGTTGTGATCATACGGAATCATGTCATTGCATACAATATACAGAAATTGAACTGTATAACACTTTAAGAGGATATTGCAATATTGACTATTTCAGCAATCTGCAATCAAAGCAGTTGGCATCCCTATACGCCAGGTATTTTAGCTGATGATTTAAACTTTTTAAACGTTTTAAACTTGCCTCAAAGTCAATAAAATGAAAAATCATTTTCATATTGACCAGTAGAATAGATAGAGCTGCACTCACGGAGGGAGATCAACTCATGAGCTCACCACCCGTTTGCATGAGCTCACGGACGTTCCAATTTTCCAAGGAAATACTTATTTTCCAGCCCAGCTATTAAGAAATCAATATTTATTGGTGAACATCTATTAACATTGCCATGTAACATGGTCTTAGCCAGCAGGGCGTCTGGGTGTCTTTTTGGACACCCAAACCCCTCAAAACACCCCTCAGGACACCCACTTTTTTTGGTGAAGAATTTCTTAAAATGTCAATCTCGAGCATATAATTGAATTTTATCATCTTCATATAATTCCCTTGACATTCTATAAGGATACCATGCCTTAGTTGGATAAATGTATACATGTTTATGGTTGAAATATGAGTATTTTGTGGTCCCCCTTAAAAATTTGGACGCCCAAATATTTTACAATTGCCAATTTTAGGCACCCACTTCCTAAATCCTGGCTAAGACCCTGGCCATGTTTATTAAATTTTAAAACGTGCTGACGAGGTACAAAGGTCAGTATAACACTCAACACTGCATGAATGTATGCATTGGAGATTGTAAAGACCTGACAGCGATAAGCAGTTATGTGTGTTAATAATGTGTGTTAGGTGCTCTGTGTTACGTTTGTGTTCCCAACATAGACGAGCTCACGATTTGAACATTTCAGCTCGAGCCCGGCGAGTTTGCCCCAGAGCTCGAGCCACTCGAGTTTGTGAGTGGTGAGTGCAGCTCTAAGAATAGACAAGATTAATATTGCTTTTCTTTGGGTGGAATAACAAGCTCACCTTTCAGCCATATCATCATCTGATACCGCCATTTCTTTCTCTTTACCCTCTTCCTCTAAAGAGATCTGCTCTGAGGCATGGTGCTTCATAAGTTTCTGGAGAAAGAAAAGACATAATTAGTTTTGTATTGACCTATTAATTAACGCTTACGGTGGCCAGAAGCAGCCAGGTAACTTAAAGTTACTAATTTTGGTGAAACATTTTAGGCTAAAGCGTAACTGGAAAAATATTTGAATAAAGTATGTTAATCAGAACATTGTCAGCAACTCTCCTTCAAATATTTGGTAAAACCATCTTTTTTTTAAAAGTTATTGTAAAATGTATCAAAGATCCAGACATAAATTTTAAAGAGTGAGTTTTTAAGGGTAGTAGGCACTCAGTGTTTAACTTTTAAAAAGGTATTGAACTCTTGTTTGGGTCCAGGGGTTCTGAGTGTCAAGAGCTTGCAGTTCTGACACAGTATAGCAAATGCTTACCTCTATTTCTGGATTGAAACCTTTGTAAGACATTCTTCCATATGGCAGTTGCTCACATAAAACATAGCTAGCTTCTAGTTGGTATTTACTCCTGAAAAACAAACAGCAATGAACGAATACTATAATATAATTATCCAGCTGGAACCCAAGAACTTTATTTTTCATATTCTTTTATATGTGAAAAATGTGAACCTAAATCACAGAAAGTTACCTTTCATTGATTAGGTATTTTTAAGTATATTCACAAGGTGGCCTAATCAAGGTTTTCTGTATTCATACTTTTAAGATCTATATTGATTCCTAGAAACTAGTAATTGGATACAAAGTGAAATTCATTAATACTTATAGTAAGTAAAGCAATAGATCAGAAAAGAGGAGAGATAATGTTCAAACATAAAGCAGCCAGGTCAGGGATGGCGAGGACACCGTCCACATATATCCTTTTGACGCATAGTCAAGTGGTATGGATGCAGAGGTGTGAAGTGTCTGCCTCCAGAGAGGACGCATAAAATTCCCATTAAGAACCCATAAATCTCCTGTTCACAACAGTTCTTTGAGCTGTAAACAGTAGCACAGTCAACTCAACTTCACAAGCTGGATGAAGAAATCTACCCATTTAACCCCTCACCCCCCTAAGTGACTACATTTGTTGCCATAGATAGTCAACACTCATTTGTGGCCCATGATCAGGACTTTCTGGACCTTGATATTAGTGTAGATGCAACTTTTTTAGACCCTATTGCTAACACTGAGCTTCATAATTTCTTTGAAATCTTGTAGGCCAAGGAACATTCTGGAAACCATGTGACGGTAAATGGTTAATCAGAGCATTACCAACAACTCATCTGTGCAATCATTTTGTTAAACCATTTTTAATTCCAAAGTTAGTGGAATTGTTACTTTTAACATGAATGGGTCAAAACACATTCAAGCTGAGAGTTTTGAATGAAACCGTCACTTGGAGATATGATATGAAATTGCAAATAACTTGGGAATAAAGTATCAATTCACAAAATGAAACCCTTTTAATGCTATGGCTACTTTCGTGCAAAGCACAAGGAATCTGAAAACACTTTTGAAGACCATCCAAACCCGGTCTTGTTAGTATTCGTTTTAAAGCTCTCTGCTTCGCGAGCTATGAAATCAAATGAATACCCATTTGCCAGGATTTCAGTCTTTTTTTTGGTCTTTCTCATCATTTTGTATTGGCCAAATAAGTCACCAGCAGCATAAGGGTTAAAGGAAAATTGTGAGTTCTGTTTAGCATTTCTCCTTGAAATATTTTCAAAAATATATTTCAAATGGTAAACATTATTATAAATCAAAACAGTGACTTGTTCTTGGGCCAGTAAAAGACCTCTAAGTCTCTAACTTACTCTTTTTCTTTTAATTGTGGTATATCAAGTCGCCAATGTTCATCGTCGATTATTTTCTGCCGTTCCTCTTCATTCTGATCTTGCTCGGCCTGCACTACAGACCTCTGCATAAACTACAATTGAAACAAGCATAGCAAAATATATTACATGACTCAGTTTAATACACAGATTAGGAGTGTGATCTGTATCCAAGGTTTGGAATCGGAATCGGTAATTTTTTCCCCCGATTCTTTCCAATTCTGATTCCTACAGACGTATACAGGGGAAGAATCATAGCATTTAGGTGAAAAACTGCATCAGATGCTTCACTATTTTAACATTCCCATGCTATACAAGTTTTCTTTTTTATGTAGTAGACTGGGTGATCTGGCGCAGTGAGCTACTGACTGGCGTTTTCATATTCCTTTGTCTGAATTTGTCATCTAATTGCATTGCAATAAGATGACAAAGTAAGTGTCAATTAGAATCAACATTTTGCCGATTCAGGAATTGGAATGATCGCTATGAGATTTTATAGCAATCTTTTCCAAGGGATCGGCAATTCCATCCGATTCCTTGATATGTACATCGATTACACTCCGAACACAGATTTCTAGATAGTGGTAAGTATGGGCACAAGTTGCTAGAATCAAGCGTGCTAATTCAATCAATCTGCTTAAGTACTGCAGAAAAATACCTATTTTTTTTTTTTTGGGGGGGGGGGGGGGGGAGGTAAAGACACCCTATCTTTGGTCAGAATTTTTTGAAAATACTAATGACAATTAAATATCTTAAAAAGTTAAATTCTTAAATGATTTATAACTAAACCATTTGTGGAAGAAATAAAGCTAGATTTGTCAATGTATATGGTCAGTTTGATGATATATATTTTCTGTTTGGGGGTTTGAACACCCTGTCCTCTTGAAACCCCATTTTGGAAGGTACCCTGTAATGAAAATCCTGGCAAAGACTGTGCCTGCTGCTTAGGATGAGTTTCTTGACTTGTACATACATACTTAATAAGTTAATTGCCGAACTAAAAAAATAAGACTCAGCATTTTGCGCAGATTTCATCGTGGACACTTGGAAGCTAACATGTCCATCTTTAAAGAGAAGGACAAAACGAGTAATGCACACCAATTGTTAATTACTTATTTAGTAATTAACGAAATTCAGGGACCAGAGCTAGCCAAATTCCCGAAAAATCCAGCGGCAACCAGGAAAAGAAATTGCAGGCCCTATTTCATCATCATACTAGTTATAAAGTGGTTTGGATGAAATTCTTGTTTTAATCAGTGATTATTTAGTTCTGAGGGATAAGGGGTGAACATTCAGACTTGTTGGACTTTCACAGGGGCATATGCCCCTGGAATTTTACTGTGGGCCCCTAGATTTTTCAGACTAGAGGCTGAAAACAAGTATGTATACGCCCATATTAACTAGAAATCCAGAAATCCTAAAATCAAAGTGCCATACTCTGTCAGATGACCACAAATCATCATCATGTCAATTTTCAATACCAAATAATGTTTAGGCAATAGCTTAGATTTATTATAAAGCTATAAAATGAAAAGTATGTCTGAAATCAAAGACAAATTTTTTGACATCAAGCCAATAGTGTACAGTATTTGTCGATTTTGAGTTAAGATATAAGTTGACAATATACAAATATGACATCCCTGCGGGGTTGCTAACATGGTTGTCTACCCCGAGTGAGCATTGTCACCCGAGGGCGTAGGCCGAGGGTGACAATGCTCACGAGGGGTAGACTACCATGTTAGCAACCCTGCAGGGATGTCACATTTGTTTTATTATACCGAACAACACCCCCCTCCCCCCCCCCCCCCCTCACCCCCGGGCACCCAAAATCCATGACAAGTTGAAACTTACAAAACTCACTTGGGCAGTGTAATTTCGGAGCAGCAGGTTTACCGTGCTGACCATGTTGGGATATACTACATGTATTTAATTTATCCTTCCTGAACAACCTACCATCTCAACTTGGTTGAGATTTTACTTTTTCCCCTGAATTGAGACACTCGCGCAAGTTGTTCCCAACAATAAGACAATTCCATTGTTGACGGCAGCATTCTGCTGAAGCCTTGAAATACTTTCGCCACGCGCGGGGATCTTGAAAGCATGACGTCCTCAACAATATAGGGAATCATGAAACTGCACCTTGACAACGGGTGCTAATACGTCGTCTCCTTGACAGCGGGTGCTAATACGTCGAATGGTGACCGCTGTCAAGGAACCTATAGAGACACAGGTTGCTAACAGCTTTGACACATGGCTCTCATCCAATGGGATGAGAGCATTTTTACGTGAGGTATAATAACTTGACATGTGAACTGACTTGGATCCAGAATACATGTACAATGCTGAATTTGCTGTTTATTTAGACCATGCTTCAGACATGTGAATCTATTCAAACTGTTTTACGGAGCATTGAGCTAATTTTAGATCATTTAAGCGACATCAGAATAAACAATGTAAAGAATGTTAAATCTAGTTCAATATAAGACAACTCACTTTCATCTGCAGTAAGTTTTTTGAGAGTTTCATCTTGTCTGTACCATGTGAAGACATGTTTAATGTTTTAACTAGGTCAGTCACGTTATTCGCGAGATCTCGTTTGACCTAATTTCCCTGACCTAGTTTTCCGCAGCTGGAGAGAGGAAAACGTGGGTTTGTTGATTTGCGAGCTCAATCAGTAAATCGCGGTAAGATCTAAATGTCATTCGAACTGATTGGGATTGGTAACCTTAATTGAAATAGAAACTTCTTAGACTACAGATTTTCGATGAAGTGATTCATTTGTCCATGTATTTAATTATCTTGAAGAGTAAGGAAGTTTAAAAAATGGGGATCACTTCATTGGTTTCATTTTGTTATAAACTTAAGAATAAACTTTAAACTGTTAAAAGATATATATCAAAGTTCAAACATTTCTTAAAATGACTCAATAAAATGACTGAATAGTTAAGCATGGTTTTGCTCATAACTTTCATATGGAGTCGTTCGCATTGCCATAATCTGGTCTTATCAGCTCACTGTTTCAGTGTTTGTGTAGTTTACAGCTAATAACAGATTGATGTTCATCATGTTTGAACATCATTATCATACATGTATGTACTTGATTGATCTCACTCTCAGTATTTGAAAAAATAATAAAGGATTGGGTGCGAAGAGTATTTTTGTAAATTGATATATCGAAAAAATAAATATTGAACGATTAATCGATTCTGTTCGTTTCTGGCCACATTGATATAGGGATTAAGATTGAGCCAGGCAGCTGTGTTGGAAAACCCTGAGATGCATCAGACCCCCTCGGCCTTCAAGGCCGAGGGGGTCTGATGCATCTCACAGCCGAGGGCCACCAGGCCAGAGGCTGTGAGACAGTGTCTTAGCCAGGATTTAGAAACTGGGTGACTAAAATTGGCAGTTGTAGAATTTTTGGGCGTCCAAATTTTTTAGGGGGATCACAATATACTCATATTTCAATCATAATACATAAATTTATCAAAATAAGGCATGATATCATTAAACAATGTCATGGGAATTATAAGGAGATGAAAAAATTCAATTATGAGCTTGAGATTGAGGTTTTTAGAAATTCCACACTAAAAAATTTGGGTGTCCTGAGGGGTTCTTTTTAAGGGTTTGGGTGTCCAAAAAGGCACCCAGACGCCCTGCTGGCTAAGACCATGCTGTGAGATCCATCGGACCTCCCAAGGCCTTGGGGTTTCCAACACAGCTGCCTGGCGAGGTCTTAATGGCTATTATATCATGAAAAAATATATTTTGCTGTTTAATTTTTTGGGAAAAGTGTCTTTAACTTGTGGAAACCAGAGCTCTTGCAAAAGTTGTTTATATATGGATGCCATGTCACTGGGCGAGGGCAACGAACAAGGGTAGAAAACCGAGTACACTTTGGTATGCACTGTGTGGGAAAACAATGCCTAGGTATTGCTATGGCAACATGATATAATGTGATTTTAAGGTGAACAATATACAAATATGACATCTCTGTGGGGTTGCCAACATGATAGTCTACCCCTCGTGAGCATTGTCACCCGAGGGCGCAACCCCACAGAGATGTCATATTTGTTTTATTATACCGAACAACCTCCCCCCCCCCCCCCTCACCCCCGGCACCCAAAATCCATGACAAGTTGAAACTTACAAAACCCACTTAGGCAGTGCAATTTGGGAGGAGCAGGTTTAACGTGCTGACCATGCTGGGGTGTCATATTTGATTATCATACCGAACAACCTGTCATCTCAACTGGGTTGAGATTTTACTTTTTTCCCTAAATTGAGACACTCTCGCATGTTGTTCTCAACAATAAGATTATTATATTGTTGACGCCGGCATTCTGCTCATTCTTTCAACACGCGTGGGGATCTAGAAAGCATGACGTCCTCAACAATATAGGGAATCATGAAACGGCACCTTGACAACGGGTGCTAATACGTTGTCTCCTTGACAGCGGTTGCTAATACGTCGAATGGTGACCGCTGTCAAGGAACCTGCAGAGGCACAGGTTGCTAACAGCTTTGAAACATGGCTCTCATCCAATGGGATGAGAGTATCCTCACGTGAGGTATAATACTCTAAAACATTTAATTGTGCCTCAGCATGCGCCGGCACATGCCAGGCACACGCAGTCCACAACTGACTTAAGAACAAAGATAAAAACATATAGTTAGAAACCAGGGAAAGTTGACCACATGGTATATAGCTTCTATCTAATGGGCTGAGCCTAAAGGCTGGAGTGGTTGCCAATTTGTAACTACATGTTGTACCTACGGTCTGCAAAGATTAAGTGTCACTTATTTCTGTAATTTGGTCATTTGTCCATGTTCATTCATTCTTTTATTTTGAACATTTTTCATTTTCACTTTCAAAAAGTATTGAATAGAGGGTGTTCTGACATTGGTATATAAAATTTATCATTTCTAATATCTACTTTTTGGGGAAGAAAGAAAGGGGAAGGGGAAAAACAATTTGTTCAAGATTTGGGATATATAATGGATGACTGATCATGATTAGGGGTCCATACCATTAAAATTATACAGTATGGTACGGTTCCGGTATTTTTTATACGGTTCCGGTATTCTAACAGTACCGATACTGGTTACTTTCTTTACTTTGTCGATGTTTTCGAAATTCTGTCGCGCGCGTTAGTGTTTGGAAAAGTGTGGTGGGGCTGGACTAGCACCATGTAAAATACATAGCGTGGCCCTCTCCACACTTTTCCAAGTACTACTGCGCGCGTTAGTATCTATCATAGTGCAGTTTCAATGGCGGTCGGCACTGGATGACGCGATCGCGATGTATTTTCCCGCCGATCCCGCGTCTCTGCACTCTTTTCCGCCTTGCCTGCTATATCAGCAGCGAGGCGGCTTATTCATAGTACCGGTAAAAAAATACTGGCTACTATTTATACGGTTTATTACCGGTATTTTCGGGCGGAGTATCGGTACCCTCACGGTACGGGTATACCGGTGTGGATCCCTAATCATGATACGTATAACTTTGGACTAGAATAATAAATACATGTCGGACTTGGAAGGCCTCATAGCTTACTAATATTTACTCAGGTTATCACAAGGGTATCCAAGTAAAAAAAATGGAGCACAGGTAACCAGACCCGGAGCACGTCAAATTTTGGTAGCCAATTTTCCCAAAAATTGTTTATGGGTGGCTTTAACAGATAAGCAGGGCTTGAAATAAGGGGGTGCCTGGAGCCATGGGTTCTCTTTAATTCCCCTGCGGCTCCCTGGAATTTCTGCAGGGAGCCCTAAGATGTACTAGTTTCTATAGGACATATTTAGGTAGCTTTTGAAGATGCAGTTGGGTTCCCTAGAAAAAAAGCTTAATTTCAACCCCTAGATAAGCCTAAATATCAATTATATATATTATCAATTATGCAATCAATGCATTTAATCAAAATTAATAAATTCGTATTTTCAATGAAAACAGCACTGAAAAAAAATCAAGAAAATATCTGAAATGTAGCAATGGCATTCATTCCGAAGAGTGTACCATGTTAACCTGATAAATGCATTTGAAGCCTCTGTCGCACGCCAGTGCAACAATGTGACACAGTTGGACATTCTTGAATCAGGATCCAGTTGTTGTGACTCACTTGTGAGTGACTTAAGAAATAAGTATCTTATAATAAAAATGTGATATATTACAGGACTCAAAATTAGCTGGAGTCGGGCTCCCTTGAATTTTCCTATGGCTCCTTCAAATTTCTGAAGGAGCCCAAAGATGTACTGGTGTCTATACACACCTTAAAGAAGCTTTTTGAAGTTGGAGTTGACCTCCCTGAAAAAAAACACAATTAATTTGGAGCCCAGTCTTAATGTATCTAAATTGAAATTCAGACATTAGATACCTATGTTGGAGTGTTTTACTAATTAATGTACTTATGATTCTTTATTTTAGATTACTAAGAAAAAGTCTCATCATGGGGGAGGAACAGCCCCTCCAAGATGTCATGATCCTTAAGGTAAGTGTAACTTATATCCTGTTCTCCCTTGAAAATTAGACTGCTAAAAAAGTTTACAATTGGCAAATTTGGCCACACAGTCTCTTAATCCTGGCTATAAGGCTCTTGTCTCCCATGATCTTGCCTGACACTCATTTCTGGGATTGTGAAACAGGCTATGTTTCTGCTGTGTATTTTAGCACTGCATTAGATTATTCTGAATAGTTATACTCCAACAAAAAGGCTAATGATTTTAAAAGAAATATCTTAGGGGGCCTTATTTTTTTAGGGATAACCAATACCCGAAGTGTTCTTATCACAGCAGCTCTTGATTATGGCTAAGAAAGATAGAGATTCTCTTAAAAACAAAAAGTAATAGCTGTAAATTCCATTGCTTCTTATCAAATATTTTTCAGAATTTTAATTTCTCCAGTACTTATTATCTTATGCAATGAAGATGAATATCTTCCAGGAAAACTAAGCATAACTGGATGAATATTTGCGGAAAAAAAGAATGGTTTGTCATTCTTATGATCAGGGTCTTAGCCAGGATTTAGAAACTGGGTGCCCAAAATTGGCAATTGTATAATAGTTTGGCATCCTATTTTTCAAGGGAGACCACAATATACTCTGATTACAACCATAAAGATACACATATCAGTCACCGACATAAGTACTAGCCCGCTTGCCCCGGCAAGTGAATTTTTGAGAAAAGGGCTTTCAGGCAAGTACATTTTAGTTTTCACTTGCCCGAACGGGCAAGCTGATTTTCTGAATACTAAACACATTCTTTTAAATAGTAAATGGCCCAATTACCACGAAACATGCAAACAATGCAACAAAACTGAAAAGAAAATAGTTTTCAAATCTTCAATTCCATAAACAATACCTGTGTTTCTAGCATATGTTATATAACTTATTTCGGACAAGTCAAAAATTATGACGGGTAAGCAAAAATCATGAACTACTTGCCTGGCATGGCAAGTTTCAAGTTAGTTTCGGAAAGTTATGTTGGTGCCTGCATATTTAATAATTGAAATAAGGCCTAATATCCTTATACAATATCATGGGGATTATATTGAGGTGGAAAAACTTATATGCTTGAAATTGGCATTTTAAGAGATGACTCACAAAAATATTAAGGTGTCCTAAGGGGTTATTTTTTGAGAGTTTGGGTGGCCAAATGACACCTAGACACCTGCTGGCTAAGACTAGGTCTAAAAAAAGTTGTTTGTTACCTGTAACCCTACCCTAACAAGTTTTTATTAAAAAAAATTCCCAACCTTAAAGTTTTTTCCGCCCTCCCATTCCCAATCATTGTAAAATGTGCATAAAACACACATTTTTGACCAAAAATATAATGAAAATTTTTTTTTTTCCGACCTACCTACCCTTTTTTTTTCAGACCGTTACAGGAAACAGGCAATATTTTATTCTTAGCACTATGATTTCTCATTCTGTTGATCCTGTATGTGCTTTATATTGTAGATCATTGATCCTGCCCAGATTTGGGCGAAGGAGGTCCCGGGAGCAGGAATGTCCGAAGAAGCTCGTCGATTTCATGAAATGGAGCAGAAAATGCAGGAGTATTTTGAAGATGAGCAAATGATGCCGCGCCATATAACATCCAACAAGGCAAATAAGGTGAGTTTAACCCATTAACGCTCCTAAGAGAGGCCAAAACAGGCCTGACAATTTTGGCAATATTTCTCTAACAAAAGAGTTTTTTGGGAAATAATTGAAGGAGAAATGTTAAAGAGAAGTCAAACAACAACTCTCCTTCAAATATTTTGTCAGCTTTTGCTCTATTCCCAAGTTATTTTGAAAAGTATGAGAGTAGCAGACAGTACTTTATAGGGGATCTCTGAGTGTGAATGGGTTAATGGCTGGAATCATCTTAAATGTACTACTTGTATATATTATGATAGATGAAGTTGGATTAGTAAAATCTGTCTGTCATATGCAATATCCATCTTATATGGGTGATTTTCTATGGGTTTATAGTAGTAGTGGGACCAGAAAATCTATCTGTTGTATATGATTATCGATCTTACAGACAACCACACGCAAGATGGATATTTCAAGGAGAATTGTGATTCAGAACATTGCCCACAGCTTTCCTTCAAATCTTTTGTAAAACAATTCTTGATTCCCAAAATAATGTCCAAAGTATTGTAGATCCATGCAACAATTTTAAGAGAATCATTGAGTTATTTAAATTGAGTTTGTTGTGGTTTTTCCCTCAGGTGTGTATTGGGCGTAGACAGTCCGATCGTAAATGGTTTCGGGTGAAGGTTAACTCTACTATGCAGACAAGCCTAGGACCACAAGCGAGGTAAGCCACCACCCCACCCCCTGCACCCCGCCCCACCCCAACCCCATTCCTGCACCCCTCAAATAAAGATATAACATAGGTTAGGCCTAAAAAATAGTTGTTTGTTTCCTGCAACCCTACCCTAACAAGTTTTAATTCAAAAGAATCCCCACTTAAAGTTTTTTCCGCCCTTCCAACTCCCAATCAACGTAAAACATGCATAAAACACTCATTTGTGACCAAAAGATTTTTTTTACCGACCTACCTACCCTATTTTTTTCCTAGGCCTTAATCTCTTATATCCCTGTTTATCTTTAAATGAAACTTTAAAGGTCCCAATCCCTAGACCATTTATTACATTTCTAGAGATTGGTACCAGTACTCGATACGGTACCAAATACTGATATTGCATAGGAAAAAGCATTGTATCGTCTAGGATCTGTTATGCCTGTAGCAGCCAAAAGTGCCTGACTAATTTGGTGATATCTCTCTAATCAGGGCTCGACGCTAAGGGTAAACCTATGGCCCCAGGCCAGTAAAAATTCCCAAAAACAGCTTAGAGCCAGTAAAAAAAGACCTCAACTGGTCCTACAGGGCCAGTACACATTTGGAGACATTCTTGTTAAAAAGTTTCCCCCTGAGAATGTCCCCAATTGTTTTTGAAATAAATGAAGATAAAATTTATAAAGATAAATGTTGTGGTGAATCTATAATGCAAAGTTCTTTCTTGTTATGTTAAAGAAAAAAAGTAGGACCAGTAAACGTTTTGCAGGACCAGTAACACGTAGCATCTACTGGTCCTGCAGGGCCAGTATCATTTTGAGTTAGCTTTGAGGCCTGCTAATAAAAGCAATTTTAAGAAAATATTTGAAGAAGAAATGTTGATCCTAAACTTACTAGCAACTCTCCTTCAAACAGTTCTTCAATTTATGATTGGTTACGAAGTTATTTTCTAAAGTAGCAGAAGTGCAGACGACATTTGTCAATTAGGTCTTATGGCATGAATGAGTTAAACATGGTTCAACAATTGCACTATCATGGCTAGCCAAGGCTGGTTAAGCCATTCATACCAGTAGTGCCCTAAAAAGATGTACAAGAAGTATGATCCCCTTAAGGCCTAAAAAATGTTTGGTTCCTATTACCCTATGTACTACCTAGTTTTTGGCCCCCACCCTAAAGTTTTTTTGCCAATCCTACTGAAAATTGAAATATTCCTACCCAAAAATAGCCTCGCTGTCCTAAATATCAATTCTACCATTAAAATATCAATTTCTGGATGAACAGAAGTACCAGTCTACCTATATGTTTTAAGGACGTACTGGGAACCAAACACTTTTTTGGGGAGACCCTAGAAGACCTGTGGTTAAGAGGAGGCTTTTATGAATTCAGAATACATTCCTCTTTCATATCTTCCATCTTCCTTTCAGCTGCTTGCTGCTTGACTATGCTGAAAACGGAGTCATGATTCCCCAAGTTTGGTAAGCAAATTATGATACTTTCTGTAGGAAATATGATAAAATATAAATTGTGTCGTGATAGTGATAATTCTTTTTTTTTTTTTGGATTTTTTTTTCGTCACATTTAGTGCCAATTGTGGCTAATTTGTGACTAGCCAGTTGTAAGTAGTGGAGAAAACCGGACTATCCGGCGAAAACCACCGCCTAACCCCAAGTCACTGGCAACTTTCTCACATACCTAGACCGGGATTCGAACCCAGGAAGTGGTGAGAGACAGCGTGCAGTCAGTGGCGGCGCCTTCGACCACACAGCGGCAGAGCAAGCATGATCATATATACGCTTGTAGCAAAAGACGATCATTGTACGATCATCAATTTATGTACCTGTATGGGTTTGGCTTGAAAATGGCCATACCGGTATCATGCTAAGGGTTTATATGGCTGTTGTACCACTACCGTACAGGATCGTCAGTTTTAATCCTTTGATGCTGCTGTTGGCTAATTTGGCCATTACAAAATGATGCAAAAAACAAAATAAAAAAACAACAACTGAAAATGACGGAAACTCCAGAACTCAGTGAGAGCTTTCCAATGAATACCAACATGACAGGATTTCAATGTTTTTTAAAAATCTATGCATCCTTATGCTAAGGACAAAAGTAGCCTCAGCATTGGAAAGGTTAACCCCCCCAATGATGGGGCTACATTTGTCCAAAGCACTATAAAGAAGAATTTTGAAAACCATCTAAACCCTGTCTTGTTGGTATTCAATTGATAGCTTTCGCTGAGTACTCTCAGATGAGTATCCATGTGCATGGTCTACCCATGTTTCTAAATCCTGGCTAAGACCCTGCCCATGTGCCAGGGTTTCGGTAACTTTTCAGGTTTCTGCGTAACTTTGTATTTGCCAAATTTGCCACCAGCAGCATAACGGTTAACATGGTATATACAGTATGCTTAGGGCTGTACATCGGTACCCGGTACCAGCACCGTTAAGAATACCGTCTCGCAAAATACCGGTGCATACTTGTTTCGATTTTTAACGGTATGCTTATCGGTATTTTGCAAAACTCAAACAACTGTCAAGCCTCCAATACAACAAAATAATTCAGTAAGAAGTTGTACTTACACCTGCCGAACTTGTCAACTTGGAAGGTACGATATAGCGTTGAAACTAGTACCATCGCTGCTATCGCCGAAGCCATTAGTGAGGTGATTCTTTTTGTTACCGCATAGTGCCGCTGCTGTAGCGATATACAGCGCCACTACGCGGTAGCGATAAAAATCACAACACTAATAGTCTAATGGCAGCGGCGATGGTACTACATGTAGCTTCGCCGCTATAACGTATCTTCAAGCAAGACTATGTGGATCTACTCAAGTCAACAAGTTCGTAAGTACTACTTTTCAGTTTACACATGATGTAATTAAAATACCTGACAGACAATCAATTCATTTTAGATTTATATCAGGAACTATGCTAATTAAGTGTGTACTTAGCGTAGTTCAACTTCAAGATACCGATAGCAGTACCGATAAAATACCGTATCGTTTCGACGATACCGGTTATGGTACCGTACCGCTTCACCCTTAGCGGTATGCAGCCCTAAGTATGCTGATGTGGAGTTTTGTGGCTTTGTTTTTCAGGTTGCGTGAGGCTCCACAGTCGTTCCTGTATGTGCCTTATCAAGTCAGGGAGTACGTTCTCTTAGGTCTCCAGCCGCTGTCCATGGTCACATCTCCACAGGATCTCACCACAACTCCTCAGTAAGTAACAACTATCACCTAGGGACAGGTATCGGTACCTGTATGTGCCTTATCAAGTCAGGGAGTACGTTCTCTTAGGTCTCCAGCCGCTGTCCATGGTCACATCCCCACAGGATCTCACCACAACTCCTCAGTAAGTAACAACTATCACCTAGGGACAGGTATCGGTACCTGTATGTGCCTTATCAAGTCAGGGAGTACGTTCTCTTAGGTCTCCAGCCGCTGTCCATGGTCACATCCCCACAGGATCTCACCACAACTCCTCAGTAAGTAACAACTATCACCTAGGGGTAGGTATCGGTACCTGTATGTGCCTTATCAAGTCAGGGAGTACGTTCTCTTAGGTCTCCAGCCGCTGTCCATGGTCACATCCCCACAGGATCTCACCACAACTCCTCAGTAAGTAACAACTATCACCTAGGGGTAGGTATCGGTACCTGTATGTGCCTTATCAAGTCAGGGAGTACGTTCTCTTAGGTCTCCAGCCACTGTCCATGGTCACATCTCCACAGGATCTCACCACAACTCCTCAGTAAGTCAAAATAGATATCATACACTACCAAATGGCAAATACCAATATCAAATAGGAATAAGTATTGTATCATAAAAGTAAATAATTGTATTGTATCATTCATATTAAACATGCCAGAGAGCCTCAGGGAAGATCCTTGCCATTAGACTGAGTTACCCTCTTTAAATAAAGATAATTATTATTATTGTTATTATTGTTAGTGGTAGTAGTAGTAGAAGTAATAGTAATAGTAATAGTAGTAGTAGTAGTAGTAGTAGTAATAATAGTATTATTATTGTTGTTATTATTATTATAATTATTATTATTATTGTTATTATAATTATTATTAATATTATTAATTCATTATCATAATTAATATTATCATTATCCTTAATTTAAATATTTATCATGAAGTTTAATTCAACTGCTTACTTGACATCTCTGCATGAATGCAATTTCAAGGTGCAAAATGTTGATAAAACTTTTGGACTTCGTTCCCTTTTATTGTTATGTCAATAAAAGTACACAAAATTATGATTCTGAATGGATCCATCCTAGTCAAAGAGGCATCCTTGTACATAACACATGATATTCAGGGGTCAGGCTTTGGTTAAAAACTCTGGGAGACCACCAGACTTCAGGTTTTCAAATTGCCATAGCCATAGATTTTCTAAACGCTGCAGTCCCACGACAGTCCTTCTATAAAACAATTTTGAAGGCGTAAGCTAGTTTTTCACTGTTCTTTATTGTATTTGAATTGTACCAAAGGACAACTGATGCGTCAAATTGATTTCTTCAACCAATTTTGTTATTGATATTGCTCTGAGCCTTATCTTAAAATTTTACTTTTCTTATAGCCAGCCGGGCTACAAAGGCAAATTTTGTTATAGCTCAGCACAATTTTCTGTAGCCCTTGGCCATGGGGCTAGTGTCTAGCTGGACCCCTGGATATTATATCATATCTAATTCTGTTCTTTTGTGTGTTATTCTTTAGGCCAGTGCATAAATGGGATCCTTCTGCATCTGAGTTCGTAACTCATCTGACAAAAGGTAGGCCCCCACAGTTAATCTCTATTTTTGGTAATATTTTTGTGATAATAGCTTTTTTGGCTTAACTATTTGAAGGTGATTGTTGATTGGAACTTAAGCCTACAATTTCTTTTCAAGATCTTCGCAAATATCTGCTTAACCCATTGGTGTTCTTAACCCATTAGTGTTCTTAACCCATTGGTGTTCTTAACCCATTAGTGTTCTTAACCCATTGGTGTTCTTAACCCATTGGTGTTCTTAACCCATTAGTGTTTTTAACCCATTGGTGTTCTTAACCTATTAGTGTTCTTAACCCATTGGTGTTCTTAACCCATCAGTGTTCTTAACCCATTGGTGTTCTTAACCCATTGGTGTTCTTAGCCCATAGGTGTTTTTAACCTGTTGGTGTTCTTTACCCATGGGTGTTCTTAACCCATCAGTGTTCTTAACCCATTGGTGTTCTTAACCCATGGGTGTTCTTAACACATGGGTGTTCTTAACCCATTAGTGTTCTTAACTCATTAGTGTTTGTAACCCATGGGTGTTCTTATCCATTGGTGTTCTTAACCCATGGGTGTTCTTAACCCATAAGTGTTCTTATCCATTGGTGTTCTTAACCCATTAGTGTTCTTAAACCATTGGTGTTCTTAAACCATTAGTGTTCTTAACCCATTAGTGTTCTTAATCTATTGGTGTTCTTAATCCATTGGTGTTCTTAACCTATTGGTGTTCTTAGCCCATTAGCGTTCTTAACCCATTAGTGTTCCTATCCATTGGTGTTCTTAACCCATTGGTGTTCTTAACCAATTGGTGTTCTTAACCTGTTGGTGTTCTTAACCCATGGGTGTTCTTAACCAATTGGTGTTCTTAACCCATTGGTGTTCTTGACCAATTGGTGTTCTTTACCCATTGGTGTTCTTAACCCATGGGTCTTCTTAACCCATGGGTGTTCTTATCCATTGGTGTTCTTAACCCATTTGTGTTCTTATCCATTGGTGTTCTTGACCCATTAGTGTTCTTAACCCATTAGTGTTCTTAACCCATAAGTGTTCTTAACCCATTAGTGTTCTTAACCCATGGGTGTTCTTAACCCATTAGCTTTCTTAACCCATGGGTGTTCTTAACCCATTGGTGTTCTTAACTCATTGGTGTTCTTAACCCATTGGTGTTCTTAACCCATAAGTGTTCTTAACCCATTGGTGTTCTTAACCAATTGGTGTTCTTAACCCATTGGTGTTCTTAACCAATTAGTGTTCTTAACCCATTGGTGTTCTTAACCCACTGGTGTTCTTAACTCATTAGTGTTCTTAAACCATGGGTGTTCTTAACCCATTAGTGTTCTTAACCCATTGGTGTTCTTAACCCATTGGTGTTCTTAACCCCTTGGTGTTCTTAACCCATTAGTGTTCTTAACCCATTAGTGTTCCTAACCCATGGGTGTTCTTTACCCATTAGTGTTCTTAACCCATTTGTGTTCTTAACCTATAAGTGTTCTTATCCATTAGTGTTCTTAACCCATTGGTGTTCTTAACCCATTAGTGTTCTTAACCCATTGCTGTTCTTAACCCATTAGTGTTCTTAACCCATCAGTGTTCTTAACCAATTGGTGTTCTTAACCCATTGGTGTTCTTAACCCATTGGTGTTCTTAACCCATTGGTGTTGTTAACCCATTGGTGTTCTTAACCCATTAGTGTTTTTAACCCATTAGTGTTCTTTACCCATGGGTGTTCTTAACCCATTAGTGTTCTTAACCCATTGGTGTTCTTAACCCATTAGTTATCTTATCTATTAGTGTTCTTATCCATTGGTGTTCTTTATCCATGGGTGTTCTTAACCCATTGTAGTTCTTAACGCATTGGTGTTCTTAACCCATTAGTGTTCTTATCAATTGGTGTTCTTAACCTATTTGTGTTCTTAACCCATTGGTGTTCTTAACCCATTGGTGTTCTTAACCCATAAGTGTTCTAAACCCATTGGTGTTCTTAACCAATAAGTATTCTTAGCCCATTAGTGTTCCTATCCATTGGTGTTCTTAACCCATAGGTGTTCTTAACCCATTAGTGTACTTAACCCATTAGTGTTCTTAACCCATGGGTGTTCTTATCTATTGGTGTTCTTAACCCATTGGTGTTCTTAACCCATTAGTGTTCTTATCCATTGGTGTTCTTAACCCATTGGTGTTCTTAACCCATTGGTGTTCTTAACCCATTGGTGTTCTTAACCCATTGGTGTTCTTAACCCATTTGTGTTCTTAACCCATTGGTGTTCTTAACCCATTGGTTTTCTTAACCCATTAGTGTTCTTAGCCCATTAGTGTTCTTAACCCATTGGTGTTCTTAACCCATTGGTGTTCTTAACCCATTAGTGTTCTTAACCCATTAGTGTTCTTAACCCATGGGTGTTCTTAACCCATGGGTGTTCTTAACCCATGTGTTCTTAACCAATTGTTGTTCTTAACCCATTGGTGTTCTTAACCAATTGGTGTTCTTAACCCGTTGATGTTCTTAACCCATGGGTGTTCTTAACCCATTGGTGTTCTTAACCCATTAGTGTTCTTAACCCATTGGTGTTCTTAAACCATTAGTGTTCTTAAACCATTAGTGTTCTTAAGCCATGGGTGTTCTTAACCCATAAGTGTTCTTAACCCATTGGTGTTCTTAACCCATTAGTCTTCTTAACCCATTAGTGTTCTTAACCTATTGATGTTCTTAACCCATTAGTGTTCTTATCCATTGGTGTTCTTAACCCATGGGTGTTCTTAACCCATTAGTGTTCTTAACCCATTGGTGTTCTTAACCCATTAGTATTCTTAACCCATTGGTGTTCTTAACCCGTTGGTGTTCTTAAATCGTTGGTGTTCTTAACCCTTGGGTGTTCTTAACCCTTGGGTGTTCTTAACCCATGGGTGTTCTTAACCCATTAGTGTTCTTAACCCATTAGTGTTCTTAACCCATTGGTGTTCTTAACCCATTGGTGTTCTTAACCCATTAGTGTTCTTAACCCATTGGTGTTCTTAACCCATTGGTGTTCTTAACCCATTAGTGTTCTTAAACCATGGGTGTTCTTAACCCATTAGTGTTCTTAACCCATTGGTGTTCTTAACCCATTGGTGTTCTTAGCCCATTGGTGTTCTTAACCCCTTGGTTATCTTAACCCATTAGTGTTCTTAACCCATTGGTGTTCTTAGCCCATTAGTGTTCTTAGCCCATTAGTGTTCTTAACCCATTGGTGTTCTTAACCCATTAGTGTTCTTAACCCATTGGTGTTCTTAACCCATTAGTGTTCTTAGCCCATTAGTGTTCTTAACCCATTAGTGTTCTTAGCCCATTAGTGTTCTTAACCCATGGGTGTTCTTAACCCATTGGTGTTCTTAACTCATTAGTGTTCTTAACCCATTAGTGTTCTTAACCCATTGGTGTTCTTAACCCATTGGTGTTCTTAACCCATTGGTGTTCTTAGCCCATTAGCGTTCTTAACCCATTGGTGTTCTTAGCCCATTAGCGTTCTTAACCCATTAGTGTTCCTATCCATTGGTGTTCTTAACTCATTAGTGTTCTTAACCCATTAATGTTCTTAACCCATGGGTGTTCTTATCCATTGGTGTTCTTAACCCATTGGTGTTCTTATCCATTGGTGTTCTTAACCCATGGGTGTTCTTAACCCATTGGTGTTCTTAACCCATTAGTGTTCTTAACCCGTGGATGTTCTTATCCATTGGTGTTCTTAACCCATTGGTGTTCTTAACCCATTAGTGTTCTTAACCCATTGGTGTTCTTATCCATTGGTGTTCTTAACCCATTAATGTTCTTAACCCATGGGTGTTCTTATCCATGGGTGTTCTTATCCATTGGTGTTCTTAACACGTGGGTGTTCTTAACCCATTAATGTTCTTAACCCATTAGTGTTCTTAAATCATTAGTGTTCTTATCCATTGGTGTTCTTAACCCAATAGTGTTCTTACCCCATTAGTGTTCTTAACCCATGGGTGTTCTTAACCCATGGGTGTTCTGAACCCATTGGTGTTCTTTAGGGCAGTCATCGATATGCCTCACATCGATGAACCGACAATTGCAGTCAATCGATGTCTGAAACTTTGCCATTTCGATGCACTATTCGATGCATCGAGATGGCAAAAAAATTAAAACTTTCGTACTTAGAGCAAATCTGCGAAGAGTGCTGCGGCTTTTCGCTGCTTTCTCCCTCACGTGTTGGAGCTGCCAAGCTGTTTACAAAATTAACAAAGTGGTGACTTGCTGCACTTTCCTTTTGCAGTGCAATAGGAAGTGTGTATAGTGAGGCAAGCGACTTAGGAAAGAGTGGAAATTCACGATCAGTTTCGTGAATATCCGTCGCAGCGAGATTAGCCGAAGGTATGATATGACAAACAATTACGATCAATGGTACATAATTCACCGTTCTTAAACAATGTGGCTGATGTGATTGTTGTGGTAGTTGTGTTGAAATGATGTTTATTAAATGTTGGCAGGCGCTGGGTATTAAATAATAAGTAATATAAACGAATATATATATACATACATATATTTTATTCTCCTAAACACTTAAACACTTCCAATATTTGATTTTCAAAATAAAGATTATGGGTTTGATTTTAATGATTTTTTTTTCTTCTCTGCTGTGTGTATTTGAATACTCAACCCTTCGTAAAGTATATTGCCTAAATAGTCTCCTTATGAGGATTAAGTTATGCAGTTTTACAAAAGTACCCTCCCTGCAGGGTGTAAGATCATAGGTTTAAACCTTGAAATAAATCATACATATGTCATACTGTTTTGAATTTCAAACTACTTACTACCTACTACCTACTATTTGATTACATGCTATAGAATTCATGGGGCATATATCAATGTATCGTATCGAAATAATCGAAATCGAAAAAGAAATATCAATTAATCGAATTGACAATTTTTTTTTAAACAATGACAGCCCTAGTGTTCTTAACCCATTAGTGTTCTTAAGCCATTAGTGTTCTTATCCCATTGGTGTTCTTATTCCATTGGTGTTCTTATTTCATTGGTGTTCTTAACCCATTAGTGTTCTTATCCCATTGGTGTTCTTATTCCATTAGTGTTCTTATTCCATTGGTGTTCTTAACCCATTGGTGTTCTTATTCCATTGGTGTTCTAAACCCATTGGTGTTCTTATTCCATTAGTGTTCATAACCCATTGGTGTTCTTATTCCATTGGTGTTCTTAACCCATTCGTGTTCTTATTCCATTGGTGTTCTTAACCCATTAGTGTTCTTATCCCATTGGTGTTCTTAACCCATTAGTGTTCTTATCCCATTGGTGTTCTTAACCCATTAGTGTTCTTATTCCATTGGTGTTCATAACCCATTGGTGTTCTTATTCCATTGGTGTTCATAACCCATTAGTGTTCTTATTCCATTGGTGTTCTTAACCCATGGGTGTTCTTATTCCATTGGTGTTATAACCCATTAGTGTTCTTATTCCATTAGTGTTCCTAACCCATTAGTGTTCTTATTCTATTGGTGTTCTTAACCCATTGGTGTTCTTATTCCATTGGTGTTCTTAACCCATTAGTGTTCTTAACCCATTATTGTTCATAACCCATTAGTGTTCTTATTCCATTAGTGTTCTTATTCCATTGGTGTTCATAACCCATTGGTGTTCTTATTCCATTAGTGTTCATAACCCATTGGTGTTCTTATTCCATTAGTGTTCATAACCCATTAGTGTTCTTATTCCATTGGTGTTCATAACCCATTGGTGTTCTTATTCCATTGGTGTTCATAATCCATGGGTGTTCTTATTCCATTGGTGTTCATAACCCATTGGTGTTCTTATTCCATTGGTGTTCATAACCCATTAGTGTTCTTATTCCATTGGTGTTCTTATTCCATTGGTGTTTTTAACCCATTAGTGTTCTTATCCCATTGGTGTTCATAACCCATTAGTGTTCTTATTCCATTAGTGTTCTTAACCCATAAGTGTTCTTATTCCATTGGTGTTCTTAACCCATGGGTGTTCTTATTTCATTAGTATTCTTAACCCATTAGTGTTCTTATTCCATTGGTGTTCTTAACCCATGGGTGTTCTTATTCCATTGGTGTTCTTAACCCATTAGTGTTCTTAACCCATTGGTGTTCATAACCCATTAGTGTTATTATTCCATTAGTGTTCTTAACCCATTAGTGTTCTTATTCCATTGGTGTTCTTAACCCATGGGTGTTCTTATTTTATTGGTGTTCATAACCCATTAGTGTTCTTATTCCATTGGTGTTCTTAACCCATGGGTGTTCTTATTCCATTGGTGTTCATAACCCATTAGTGTTCGTATTCCATTGGTGTTCTTAACCCATGGGTGTTCTTATTCCATTAGTGTTCTTAACCCATTAGTGTTCTTATCCCATTGGTGTTCATAACCCATTAGTGTTCTTATTCCATTAGTGTTCTTAACCCATTAGTGTTCTTATTCCATTGGTGTTCTTAACCCATGGGTGTTCTTATTTCATTGGTGTTCATAACCCATTGGTGTTCTTATTCCATTGGTGTTCATAACCCATTAGTGTTCTTATTCCATTGGTGTTCTTAACCCATGGGTGTTCTTATTCCATTGGTGTTCATAACCCATTAGTGTTCTTATTCCATTAGTGTTCTTAACCCATTAGTGTTCTTATTCTATTGATGTTCTTAACCCATTGGTGTTCTTATTCCATTGGTGTTCTTAACCCATTAGTGTTCTTAACCCATTAGTGTTCATAACCCATTAGTGTTCTTATTCCATTGGTGTTCTTAACCCATGGGTGTTCTTATTCCATTGGTGTTCTTAACCTATTAGTGTTCTTAACCCATTGGTGTTCATAACCCATTAGTGTTCTTATTCCATTAGTGATCTTAACCCATAAGTGTTCTTATTCCATTGGTGTTCTTAACCCATGGGTGTTCTTATTTTATTGGTGTTCATAACCCATTAGTGTTCTTATTCCATTAGTGTTCTTAACCCATTAGTGTTCTTATTCCATTGGTGTTCTTAAGCCATGGGTGTTCTTATTCCATTGGTGTTCTTAACCCATTAGTGTTCTTATCCCATTGGTGTTCATAACCCATTAGTGTTCTTATTCCATTAGTGTTCTTAACCCATAAGTGTTCTTATTCCATTGGTGTTCTTAACCCATGGGTGTTCTTATTTCATTAGTGTTCTTAACCCATTAGTGTTCTTATTCCATTGGTGTTCTTAACCCATGGGTGTTCTTATTCCATTGGTGTTCTTAACCCATTAGTGTTCTTAACCCATTGGTGTTCATAACCCATTAGTGTTCTTATTCCATTAGTGTTCTTAACCCATTAGTGTTCTTATTCCATTGGTGTTCTTAACCCATGGGTGTTCTTATTTTATTGGTGTTCATAACCCATAAGTGTTCTTATTCCATTGGTGTTCTTAACCCATGGGTGTTCTTATTCCATTGGTTTTCATAACCCATTAGTGTTCTTATCCCATTGGTGTTCTTAACCCATGGGTGTTCTTATTCCATTAGTGTTCTTAACCCATTAGTGTTCTTATCCCATTGGTGTTCATAACCCATTAGTGTTCTTATTCCATTAGTGTTCTTAACCCATTAGTGTTCTTATACCATTGGTGTTCTTAACCCATGGGTGTTCTTATTTCATTGGTGTTCATAACCCATTGGTGTTCTTATTCCATTGGTGTTCATAACCCATTAGTGTTCTTATTCCATTGGTGTTCTTAACCCATGGGTGTTCTTATTCCATTGGTGTTCATAACCCATTAGTGTTCTTATTCCATTAGTGTTCTTAACCCATTAGTGTTCTTATTCTATTGATGTTCTTAACCCATTGGTGTTCTTATTCCATTGGTGTTCTTAACCCATTAGTGTTCTTAACCCATTAGTGTTCATAACCCATTAGTGTTCTTATTCCATTAGTGTTCATAACCCATTAGTGTTCTTATTCCATTGGTGTTCATAACCCATTGGTGTTCTTATTCCATTAGTGTTCATAACCCATTGGTGTTCTTATTCCATTGGTGTTCATAACCCATTGGTGTTCTTATTCCATTGGTGTTCATAACTCATGGGTGTTCTTATTCCATTGGTGTTCATAACTCATGGGTGTTCTTATTCCATTGGTGTTCATAACCCATTGGTGTTCTTATTCCATTAGTGTTCTTAACCCATTAGTGTTCTTATTCCATTGGTGTTCATAACCCATGGGTGTTCTTATTCCATTGGTGTTCATAACCCATTGGTGTTCTTATTCCATTAGTGTTCATAACCCATTGGTGTTCTTATTCCATTAGTGTTCATAACCCATTAGTGTTCTTATTCCATTGGTGTTCATAACCCATTGGTGTTCTTATTCCATTGGTGTCCATAACCCATTGGTGTTCTTATTCCATTAGTGTTCTTAACCCATTAGTGTTCTTATCCCATTGGTGTTCATAACCCATGGGTGTTCTTATTCCATTGGTGTTCTTAACCCATTGGTGTTCTTATTCCATTGGTGTTCATAACCCATTGGTGTTCTTATTCCATTAGTGTTCATAACCCATTGGTGTTCTTATTCCATTAGTGTTCATAACCCATTAGTGTTCTTATTCCATTGGTGTTCATAACCCATTGGTGTTCTTATTCCATTGGTGTTCATAACCCATGGGTGTTCTTATTCCATTGGTGTTCATAACCCATGGGTGTTCTGATTCCATTGGTGTTCATAACCCATTAGTGTTCTTATTCCATTGGTGTTCATAACCCATTGGTGTTCTTATTCCATTGGTGTTCATAACCCATTAGTGTTCTTATTCCATTGGTGTTCATAACCCATAGGTGTTCTTATTCCATTGGTGTTCATAACCCATTAGTGTGCTTATTCCATTGGTGTTCTTAACCCATGGGTGTTCTTATTCCATTGGTGTTCATAACCCATTAGTGTTCTTATTCCATTAGTGTTCATAACCCATTGGTGTTCTTATTCCATTGGTGTTCATAACCCATTAGTGTTCTTATTCCATTGGTGTTCTTAACCCATTAGTGTTCTTATTCCATTGGTGTTCATAACCCATTGGTGTTCTTATTCCATTAGTGTTCTTAACCCATTAGTGTTCTTATCCCATTGGTGTTCATAACCCATGTGTGTTGTTATTCCATTGGTGTTCATTACCCATTGGTGTTCTTATTCCATTGGTGTTCATAACCCATTGGTGTTCTTATTCCATTAGTGTTCATAACCCATTGGTGTTCTTATTCCATTAGTGTTCATAACCCATTAGTGTTCTTATTCCATTGGTGTTCATAACCCATTGGTGTTCTTATTCCATTGGTGTTCATAACCCATGGGTGTTCTTATTCCATTGGTGTTCATAACCCATGGGTGTTCTTATTCCATTGGTGTTCATAACCCATTGGTGTTCTTATTCCATTGGTGTTCATAACCCATTGGTGTTCTTATTCCATTGGTGTTCATAACCCATTAGTGTTCTTATTCCATTGGTGTTCATAACCCATGGGTGTTCTTATTCCATTGGTGTTTATAACCCATTAGTGTTCTGTTTCCATTAATGTTTTTAACCCATGGGTGTTCTTATTCCATTGGTGTTCATAACCCATTAGTGTTCTTATTCCATTGGTGTTCATAACCCATTGGTGTTCTTATTCCATTGGTGTTCATAACCCATTGGTGTTCTTATTCCATTGGTGTTCATAACCCATTAGTGTTCTTATTCCATTAGTGTTCTTAACCCATTAGTGTTCTTATTCCATTGGTGTTCTTAACCCATTGGTGTTCTTATCCCATTGGTGTTCTTAACCCATTAGTGTTCTTATTCCATTGGTGTTCATAACCCATTAGTGTTCTTATTCCATTAGTGTTCTTAACCCATTAGTGTTCTTAACCCATTGGTGTTCTTATCCCATTGGTGTTCTTAACCCATTAGTGTTCTTATTCCCTTGGTGTTCATAACCCATGGGTGTTCTTATTCCATTGGTGTTCATAACCCATTAGTGTTCTTATTCCATTGGTGTTCTTAACCCATGGGTGTTCTTATTCCATTGGTGTTCATAACCCATTAGTGTTCTTATTCCATTGGTGTTCATAACCCATGGGTGTTCTTATTCCATTGGTGTTCATAACCCATTAGTGTTCTTATTCCATTGGTGTTCTTAACCCATGGGTGTTCTTATTCCATTGGTGTTCATAACCCATTAGTGTTCTTATTCCATTGGTGTTCATAACCCATTGGTGTTCTTATTCCATTGGTGTTCATAACCCATTGGTGTTCTTATTCCATTAGTGTTCATAACCCATTGGTGTTCTTATTCCATTAGTGTTCATAACCCATTGGTGTTCATATTCCATTGGTGTTCATAACCCATTAGTGTTCTTATTCCATTGGTGTTCATAACCCATTGGTGTTCTTATTCCATTAGTGTTCATAACCCATTGGTGTTCTTATTCCATTAGTGTTCATAACCCATTGGTGTTCTTATTCCATTGGTGTTCATAACCCATTAGTGTTCTTATTCCATTGGTGTTCATAACCCATTAGTGTTCTTATTCCATTAGTGTTCTTAACCCATTATTGTTCTTATTCCATTGGTGTTCTTAACCCATTGGTGTTCTTATCCCATTGGTGTTCTTAACCCATGGGTGTTCTTATTCCATTGGTGTTCATAACCCATTAGTGTTCTTATTCCATTAGTGTTCTTAACCCATTAGTGTTCTTATTCCATTGGTGTTCTTAACCCATGGGTGTTCTTATTCCATTGGTGTTCTTAACCCATTAGTGTTCTTAACCCATTGGTGTTCATAACCCATTAGTGTTCTTATTCCATTAGTGTTCTTAACCCATTGGTGTTCTTAACCCATGGGTGTTCTTATTTTATTGGTGTTCATAACCCATTAGTGTTCTTATTCCATTAGTGTTCTTAACCCATTAGTGTTCTTATTCCATTGGTGTTCTTAACCCATGGGTGTTCTTATTCCATTGGTGTTCTCAACCCATTAGTGTTCTTATCCCATTGGTGTTCATAACCCATTAGTGTTCTTATTCCATTAGTGTTCTTAACCCATTAGTGTTCTTATTCCATTAGTGTTCTTAACCCATGGGTGTTCTTATTTCATTAGTGTTCTTAACCCATTAGTGTTCTTATTCCATTGGTGTTCTTAACCCATGGGTGTTCTTATTCCATTGGTGTTCTTAAACCATTAGTGTTCTTAACCCATTGGTGTTCATAACCCATTAGTGTTCTTATTCCATTAGTGTTCTTAACCCATTAGTGTTCTTATTCCATTGGTGTTCTTAACCCATGGGTGTTCTTATTTTATTGGTGTTCATAACCCATTAGTGTTCTTATTCCATTAGTGTTCTTAACCCATTAGTGTTCTTATCCCATTGGTGTTCATAACCCATTAGTGTTCTTATTCCATTAGTGTTCTTAACCCATTAGTGTTCTTATTCCATTGGTGTTCTTAACCCATGGGTGTTCTTATTTCATTGGTGTTCTTAACCCATTAGTGGTCTTATCCATTGGTGGTCTTAACCCATTGGTGTTCTGATTAACATTGCTCCGTCAAATATTTTCTTAATTATGCATTTGCCTACAATATTTCACCATAATTGCCAGTCTGCTTTTGGTCACTTTGAGCATTAATGGGTCAAGGGGGTTTCTAGGCCCCCCCAAAAAGTTGTTTGTTTCCTATAACCCTACCTTAACAAGTTTTTATTTAAGAAAACTCCTCATGTAAAAATATGGGTGTCCAGACTCATAAACATTTAGATGTCCAGATTCATATAAAGATTTTGATTTCTTGACTCATATAAAATATTTGAGTGACGGGAGGGTGTTTTTTGATGGTTTGGGTATCCAAATGACGCCCAGATTCCCTCACTGTAGATATGACTTTTTGTGTACTGCAAATATATTTTTTCACCTCTCCATTGTTGTATTTCAGGTCATTGTTGCAAGATCCAAGTGCACGGTTATGATAAAGACGGGAGAGGTCATATCACTCTTTGGGCAAGAGGCGGCGATGAAAATGTGTGTGTAAATGAAAAACTCCTTGAGGATGAATATGCCATATTTTCACAGCAGTATGCAAACAGAGGTAAGATGGCCCAGGGCTCAACATTAAGAAAAAACTTCATAATCCCACATGGTTAGTTACTGGCATTTTTACTAGCCCTGAATATTTTTGCTAGCCCTGATATCAATGACAACTCTTTTCAAATAGTGACCTCTGTTGATATCATAGGCTCTGTTGATAACATGAAAAGAATACAGTGTATTGTGGTAAATTGAGTTAAATTATCACCCAGGTATGCAGAGCCAAAGGTGGGCTTCATAATTTTTTAAGCGCTGATATTCTAATTCTATCTAGCCCCTCAGGGCTACTCACAGGTAGAATTTACTAGCCCTGACCTTCAATAACTAGCCCGGGGCTACAGGGCTAGCCTTAACGTCGAGCCCTGTGGCCACTTGGGTGGGTTGGAATTCATTGAATATTATATTTTCGATATTTCACTGCACTGTAACATATTTTTGTATCTTTTGGGAACTGTATATCTAAAGCTTGATATCTTGTGGATACCTTGAAAATGTTTGTTTTCTATATTCAGTTTAAAACTAACGATCTTGATATCCAGTTATGAAAAAAATAAAACATTTCAGTGTTCATTTATCACTCTAGACGGTTAATTATTAAAGGAAAATTGTGATATTTGGTTTTGAAAGTGTGGATTTTTTTTTTTTTTCGGTATTCAGTTATCACTCTAGAAAATTATTCACTTAGAGATATTGATATCCCGTTATGAGAGTATTGATTATTTTTCTGTATTCAGTTATCACCGTAGACAGTTAACCAAAGAAAAATAATGATATTCAGTTTTGAAAGTGTTGATTATTTTTCAGTAGTCAGTTATCCCTCTAAACAATTAACCACAGAAATATTTTGATATCCAATCTCAAAAGTTTCAGATTATTTTTCTGTATTCAGTTATCACTCTTAACAATTAACTGCAGAAGTATTTTGATATCAAGATTTGAAAGTGTTGATTATTTTTCCATATTCAGTTATCACTGGTGACAGTCAACCCCACCAGGGGGAGATAAATGCACATCCCGAAAGCGCATCCTGCAGTCCACGAATGAGTGACAAACATGTCAGCATCGAAGAGGGCCAGAATCAGATCTACGAGATCAGCAGCGTGGGAGAGGGTCCGCATCAAAAGCAATCCCAGCATGCTAATGTTGGTGGTGCTCACCAGGTGGCCGCGCCCTCTGTTGAAGCTGATAGCAGATCACTACCGAAAGCTGCCGAGAAGAGTTCGCCGAGTGGAGAATTGAGGAGTGCTGATGGTGCTTCTCCCATCCAAACAGCAAAAAATATTCCAACGGAAATTAAACTTCCCGAAACTGAAACGGGGACTTCTGAGAGAGAGGTCGGGACAAAGATAATGCATACATCTGGCCCACAGCACTTCACACCAAGTGCTATCGATCGTCTTCTAGAGGCAATGAAAAGCAATGAATCTGAAGTGGCGCCCCCAAGCAAGACTGGTGGCGCCCCCACAGGCAGGCTTCCTAAGCTTGCCCTGGCTAAGAAGGAAGGTGTGCATCCTCAGTCAGTGGTTTCTCGAGAACCGCCAGCTGAAAAAAAAACCTCCCAGCAAAACGTGCCCCAGAGATCCTCAAATAGTACCCAACCACCTACGCATGGTCAAACTGCTAAGTTCCATAAGTCACCTCCAGGGGGAGCTGCCAGCAAGTATTACATCCCATACAGAGACTTTGCCGCACCTCCTCGGAGGGCTACCCCCGAGTATGCCAGCGACTCTAGTGCGAGCGGTACAGAACAAAAATTACGTGGTCGACTTCCGAAGTCAAAAACACATGTAGGGATTGCCTCGCCCAAAGAAACTAGTCAATCAGGTCTGAATGTTGCGGCAGCACTCTCGCCTAGTGTCGGAGATGTCCAACAGATGGCAGATCCAGATTTAGCGGCACCAATATTGCCTAGTGTCAGAGATGACCAACAGAGGGCTGATCCAAGTGTTGGGGCACCACTTCTGCCTAGTGTCAAAAATGTCCACCAGAGGGCAGATCAGGATATTGCTGCAACTCTCCTGCCTAGTGCGAGGGATGCCCAGCAGAGGGCAGGTCTGCGAGGGAGCGGGTACACAAGCGGTGACTCTAGCGGCTCAGAGCAGAGGGTACAGGGGAGGCTACCCAAGGCAGCCGTGGCTCGTTCCAGATCTCAGCTCTCTGGGGACGAAGACACCTTCAGGAAAGGGTAAGAATTTTAACTATTCGCTCCATTGTATGGTATTTTGGAGGATTTTCAAACAAGTTATCGAAAGATGTCACTCTAAATGAAATGGATTATTTATTCATTTATTAAGGAGAAGCGAGATTATCTTAGAACAACCCTAAACTTGTAAGCCTTAATTGAGAAATGCATATACCCTATAAAGTAACGATTTTGCATTTACATTTAATTCAAACTTTTCACTAAATTGCTCAAAATGAATTTATTCAGTTATTCCTGTCACAAACATTTTAGTTTGCTGACATATTTTATATTTTCAAGTAAAAAATGAAAAAGTTTTGAAGAAATATTTATTGTTCTAAAATACTTGTCTAGTTTTTAGATAGATAGATAAACTTACTGTTTAATAAAATCCTAGATCGTTTGAATCCGATCCGTTTAAAATCAAATATTTCAAAACATGTTTTTAATAGTTTGCTTTGTTTCAGGCTATCTAAACAGGGCTCAAAATGAAGTTTCTTTCCAGGGAGCCCAATTGCTTGTTCCAAAGCTAATTCAGGCGATGTTTATAGAAGCCAGTACATCTTTGGGCTCCATGCAGAAATTCGAGGGAGCTGCAGGAAATTCAAGGGAGTCCTAGTCTCTCGCTCCAGCTTATTTTGAGCCATGCAAAGTTAAATTAACATTTTTTCATGTTTCTGTTGTAGAACACAATCGTCTAGTGGGGGAGAGGGAGGCTCCTCCTCCTCCACCAGTAGACCAATCAGATCCATCCTGAAAAAATCACCCTCATCTCCAGGGCCGCCGCACAGGTAGGGATCTTAAATTTTGAAAGGAGAGAGAGAGAGAGAGTGTGTGTAAGAGACAGCGAGAGAAAGAGAGAGAGAGAGACAGCGAGAGAAAGAGAGAGAGAGAGAGTGTGTGTGTGAGAGAGTGTGTGTGAGAGACAGAGAGAATGAGAGAGAGAAAGAGGGGGGAAGGATGGATGGAGCGGGAGGAGGGAGGGAGAGAGGTGATTGTATAGGCTATGATTTTTTCAATTTTTATGTATCCGATCCTTATGAAACAATAGTTTTAATGGGAGAGAAGATGATTTCACCATTTGGTAATTACTCGTCTGTCCTGCTGTCTCGCAGTGTTTTAAACCAAAACCTTAACCCTTATGTTGCTGTTGGCTAACATCGCCAATACTAAGTGATGCAAAAAAAAATGACTGAAACCCTGGCACATGGGTACTCATCTGAGAGTACTCTGGAAGAGCTATCCAATGAATACCATCATGACTAGGTTTGGATGGTTGTCAAAAATGTCTGCCTCCTTGTGCTTTGGATGAAAGTAGCCTCAGCATTGGAAGGGTTTAACCAAAATCTTAATCCTTATATTACTGCTGGCTAATTTGGCCAATACAAAATGATGCAAAAAGCTTTAAAAGAATTACTGAAAACTGGCACAAGGATAACTCATCTGAGAGTACTCCGCAAGAGCTATCCAATGAATACCAACACGACTAGGTTTAGATGTTTTCAAAGATGTTTATGTCCTTGTGCTTTGGATGAAAGTTGCCTCAGCATTGGAAGAGTTAAGACTGATTTATTCCCATTTCAGGTCCCTGTCTGGGGGTAAGAATGTCCACGTCGCTCCGCGGTACGAGCTGCCACCGGAAAGACCAGGCATGAAGAAATCTCACGTGGAAGCTGCCAACAGGTAGGAAATCATTATTTTTATTTTTCAAATTTTTTTTTTTTGGTTTACAATATAAAAAAGGTATGACTTTGGATGTATAATCTTAACAATTTAAGATAAAAAAAATTTCAAATTGAGGACAGATTAAGGTTAAATTTTGTTTTTGTATAATTCATATTTTTTTCAGGCTTTGTTTCTCAAAATTTTCCTAATGGAACTTAGGATCTTCGGTTAATCCTATCAATTTAAGATTTAAAAAAGCATATAAACTTGTGGATAAATTAAAGTTAAATTTAGTTTTGGTATAGTTATTTTTTTACAAGGTGTATTACAACATTTTGAATGTAATAAGTTAAAGGGTTGCTGTATGAATTATCTAGTGCTAATCAGTATTCTCCTGGCTAGGTTGCTGATGCAGTTGGCGCCCGATATCGAGGCCAGACACCAGAGGGAGCTGGAGGAGGATGAGGTAGGACATCTTATTGACTTTGAGGCATGGTCTTAGTCAGCAGGGCGTCTGGGTGGTTTTTTTGGACACCCAAACCCTTAAAAAGCTCCCCTTAGGAGACCCAATATTTTTGTGAGGAATTTCTTCAAATGTCAATCTCAAGCATATAAATCAAATATTTTCATCTCTTAGTATAGTTCCCATGACATTGTATAAGAATATCATGCCTTATTTTGATAAATTTAAACATGTTTATGGTTGAAATTTAAGTATATTGTTGCCCCCTTAAAAATTTGGACGCCCAAAAATTTCACAATTGCCAATTTTGGGCACCCAGTTTCTAAATCCTGGCTAAGACCTTGCTTTGAGGTACCAGGGTCTGTAGTATTCACTTCTGAAAACTTAACCTGCCCCCGAGGGCAGATTGAGAATGTTGTCTCTCTACAATGCTGGGATGTCTAAATGTATATGTTATGGAGCACAGACGCTTAGCCCTGGAGCAATTTCATTTTATTTGGGGGGTTGGGGGAGGGGGGGGGGGAGATAATTGGTTTGTAGTCGGCCAAGAGCCCTGGTAGCTCGTGTTTACTATGTAAAATTAGTACCGACTTGAAATAAAGGTTATCTATCTATTTATCTATCTATTCTAAATATGGTCACTAGATGGTACAGTGCCATAGAAACCTTCATATCAATAATCAATGATGAAGACCTGAGTCAATCAATAGTTAAATGATGAAATTGACTTTTCATGAATTTTTTATAAAATTTATCTGTGATGGGTGTAATTATCACAAGATTTATAACCCTAAATAATCTGATTAACATTAATATGCGAACAAATAAGCTCAGTTCAATAGGGTTGCCTTTTGCATGTTTTAAAACCTTATTTTGGAAAGAGTGGTCAGACTGGAATTATTAAATGATCTATGAAATTATTGAAAATGACTTAAAAATGAGGTAATGATATTTCTCTTTTTTTCAGACTAACCTGAGGCATGAATCTCCTGAAGCCAGAGCCCTTCAGGAAGGGGTGGTTGTGCATGGTGACTGGGTACCCAAACCCATGGATACCCTAAAGAGTGCCAAGTTCCATGGGGTGGTTGACAGGGTATGTATCTCTACCAGACTTTGGCAGATTGGGGAGTGTGTCCATACTGACTCATTGAACATAATTCTATGGAATTTGGAATTTTGATTTTCGTCACCTTTTCTGCCATATTGCGGCAAAGTTGTGACCAGCCAGTTGTAACTGGTGGAGGAAACAGATGCACCGGGCAAAAATCACTGCCTAACCCCAAGCGCTAGGAACTTTCTCATATGCCCTATAGTTTCCCTTTAAGAACACCAAGTGCCATGGAGTAGTCTACAGGGTGAATACCTCTTCGGGTGTTTAGCCATTAAATGATTGATATCAAGAGACTATCTGGTACTTACAACAAGAAAATGCATAAAAATGGAATTTGAAGCTTTAAAACGACAAACCACCTTTTATTATTCACAAACATATGGCATTTTTTTTTTGCCGTAGAATTTGTCACAGTCCTATTTGTTTAGGTTTTAACTAGCCACAGCTGCATTGAATCAACCAAGATTCAATACTATTAGTTACGCCCTGTTGGAAAGTGGAATCCGGCCTGGTATCCAACCAAAGTCATCCAGATCCCACGAGGCGGAGCCGATCTGGATGACTGAGGGCGGATAGCAGGCCGGATTCCACTTTCCAACAGGGCGTAACGAATTTATCACCTGCTCTTTCATGCTAAGAAAAAATAACAACTACATCTCATGAAATTCTAAAATAACTTAGGAGGTCAGAACGAGGCTGGTGGCCAAGTGGTAATATTGAATTCTGCCATTGGATATTGAATCTACAAAGTGTGAACGGCTCCAGATCTAACACCTATTGACCAATCAGCATAGAGAATTACAGCAGAGCAGGTGATAATGCTGGATGGCCATCATGTGGTGGAGTTTAATGGTGGGTTAGTGAGTGTTGCTTCACAGATATTTGTGTGGTATTCAAAGGTTATAATGTGCCACTATTTTCTTTGTTTAGGTTTTAACTAGCCACGGCCGCACTGAGCCAACCAAGATTCAAGCGTACTGCTGGCCTGCTGTCATGAGGGGGCGCTTTGTTGTGGGTATCGCGCCGATTCACTCAGGGCGCAAACTGGCGATCCTTCCACCAATCATAACCCAGATTCTGCAGACAGGGGCGTACCAGGCTCTGCCGAAAGGAAGCGGGGTAAGTACCCAGACCCAAGTCCAGCAAGGTGTCGGAATACCACACACCACAGACCACACACATTGTAGAGTCATCCCAGACCAAACACATCGTAGACCTAGGCAATCGCATATTTTGCTCAATAGCACTAATTACCCTTAATTGCCCCCTAGCTTGTAGTGATGCATTTGACTTCCATATTTGTATACGTGATGATGGTTCCAGTTGATATCCATATCATGTAGTTAAGATGAAATTTTAAGGTGGGCCAATCACTTGTTCACACTTCACCATTTAACAACTTAAATCAATTGGTCAATCTTATGCACAGTTGGATATCCTTTAGAGGTACCAGTTACGGGTACCTGTATCATTTCAAAAAGGGCCTTATTATATTGTTTCATTCCTTAAAAGTGCTCTTACCAACACTAACCACTGTGAAGTCATCATTTATTAGGGATTGTCGAGGATCAAAACATAACTATACGTGACAAAATGTATAATTCATAAGGTAATAGTGCAAAAACGTATCATCAATAGTACCATTAAAAATACCCAACCGTTTCATTATTACCGATACCGGCCTAACAATTTTGTTCTTATAGGTATCCATACCTAGTCCCAACTAAGTTTTGTTTGTGTTTCAGCCGTTGGCGTTGATCCTGGCCTCATCATGGCGGAAGTGTCGGGACCTATATGAACAGAGTATGACCTTCGTCAGCGAAATGCGAAACGCACGAGTTGAGGTCATCTACGGCGGCGGAGCTGAGACAAATAAACAGGTAACTTACAGCTTAGATTAATAGGTTACTGATAATTAACTGGGTCATCAACATGCCCCCTGGTGGTTAGAAAAGAAACAAAAAATGCCGTGAAATAGGCTCCAATGGATAAATGCAGGGGAATCTCCAGATATTGGATGGGTGAATGTCATCTCTGTAGCAGCCAAAAAGGCCTGACTATTTTGGTGATATCTCTCTAACAATATCAATTTAAAAGGAAATATTTGTAGGAGAAGTGTAAATCAGAAACTTACTTACAACTACTTTCAAATATTTTGCAAATGTATGCTCCTTTTCTAAGTTATTTCCTAAACTGCAAAATAGCCTCCTTTTAACCAAGTCTGCCATGGGTCTACCACTAGACCCATGGCAGAACAGGTTGATGTTTCCGTTTCTTCGGTCTAACCATGGGTCAGTGGTAGACATGTGGCAGACCCTTGGTTGACCATTACCACCAGTGTATCATGGGTCTGCCATGTGTCCAGGGTCTTAGCCAGGATTAAGAAACTGGGTGCCCAAAATTGGCAGTTATAAAGTTTTGGGGCATCCACATTTTTAAGGGGGACCACAATATACTCAGATTTCAACTCATGATTAAATTACTCAAGATAAGTCATTATATCCTTATACAATGTCATGGGATATATGGAGATGAAAAAAATCAATGATATGCTTGAAACTGATGTTTTAAAAAAAATTCTCACAAAAAAAATAGGTGTCCTGTTGATTGCTTTTCAAGGGTTTGGGTTTCCAAAGAGACACCCAGATGCCCTGCTGGCTAATACTATGCATGTGTCTACCATGATATGTGGTCAGGATGTGGTAGTTTTGTGCCCCTGCCTAGGTCATGTGGTCAGAATTTGTTGATTACATGGTAGACCCTCGGTTACAGACCAATCACTAGACATATTTACATAACAGAACAACCTTCTGTTATCTTTTATGATCAAAAATTGACATGATGAGTTTGAAAACACACCTTTTTCACTCCAAGCAAGCTTATTTAAATAAATTCTCTCCATATTTATTATAGGTGACGTTTAGGGATTGGCACCTTTGTAATAGTATATAATAATGATATTTCCTTAATTATACAATACTTAAACAACATTTTTAACGATACTGCCTGCCTCCCAGGAACCTAATCTTGTGAAATTCAGCAAGATCAGCTTCATAAAATTTGATGATATATAGCATGCTGCCTTGTTGGGGAGACGTCCGGGTAGCAATTAAGTCAATCTTATAGATATTTGAAATCTTAACAATACACTACAATACAATACTTAACTTTTTAGATACGATTCTTTTCCAATTTGATATCTGTATGTGGTATCGTATTGAGTATCAGTACCTCATACCTATCACTTACCTTTTATTTCAGATAGCACTTATCAATGGCTGCAATACAATACTTAATTTTTTCGATACGATTATTTTCCAATTTGATATCTGTATGTGGTATCGCATTGAGTATCGGTACCTCATACCTATCACTGACCTTTTATTTCAGATAGCACTTATCAATGGCTGCGAGATTCTTGTGGCTACACCAGACTCCCTCTTGCGTATGCTGGCTGGTGGATTCACCGATCTGCGTCGACTCTGCCATCTGGTGAGAAATTTATGTACTTATTTATGTTCTAACAGCCTAAATCAAATGTGATATTGAAGAGTTATAGATTATTGTTTTTATTCTTTGAAATGAAATTCCTGACCTATTCTTGCATTTAGAGGCAGGGTCTTAGCCAGGATTTCAAAAATGCCTGTCCAAAATAGCAATTCCAAAATTTCTGCCCGTCCAAATTTAGCTACTCACCTAATTCAAATCCTTATATCAACTACATGGCAATGGGCAATTCACACTTTAGCTTTGTCCTAGATGATGGTTTGTTAGGAATATATCTAGTTATTCCCCAAAAATTCAAAATTGAAAGTTCTTTATAGAAAATTTTGCCCGTCCAAAAAGGTGGTTTTCAGGAAACTGCCTGTCTAAAAGACTTATGTAGGGAATCATGAAACGGTAGGTTTAAAATTCACGGCTCCTTAACAACAGGTGCCAATACGTCAAATGGTGACCGCTGTCAAGGAACCTACAGAGAAACAGGTAGCCAACAGTTTTGACACATGGCTCTCATCCAAAGGATAAGAGTATCCTCACATGAGGTATGATAAAAGTGATTGTTCCTATGTGCCATATGACAGTGATGTTCTAAAGTGACTTATGCTGTTATTTGTAGGTGCTATATGACAGTGATGTTTTGATGGAAGAGTTCACAAGACAGGTGAGTGAAATCAAGTACTAATGATACTAGGATTACAACTCGTGTATTTGGGAAAAAGAGGGATTTTCTCTATAGACAATTTGAGATGTTCTACAATATTCAGTACTGCATACTCCCATTTTTTTTCCATTATCAGAGAAACTTATTTTTATTTCAAATTTCAAGTTGTACATTTCATTTTTACAAAGGATTCATACTCTCATGGCATATAATGGAGATTATGAATGTCATAGTGCACCATTCAAGAAAATCTTTCAAGCTGTGTTGGGTGAAGTCATTTCATAAATTTTCACTTTCATTTTCGTCCATCTCAGTTTTCATTAAACATCATCTATTTTTTAATGCAACAATGTTTAGCTTACCTTTGGGTCATCTCTTTTTATAAGTACTTTACTGTAGTTTGTGCAAGTAATCGGCTAGTCTATAGATTAGGCCACCCCCTTTTTTCGTTGGCTAGCCCCAAAAATTTGCGACTATATAATCATCACATGGACGGCCTAGCCCAAAAAATCTGTGATTATATAATCATCCCATGAACCAGATAGCCCGTTAAATCGGTAAAAATGTATCTATTTTTTTCACCTAGCCATTTACTTGCGCAAAATATGTTAAAACCTTTCATTTTTTTCTTTCAGATTGAAAACTTGATGCAGCAATATGCGCAAGTGCTGCGCGATCAGATGGACCTGGACGTTCCGCGCCAGACCGTTCTGATTGGTTCCTGCTGGACGCCAGGCATTCTGTCCTTCATCGACGCCTACCTCAAGAATTCTCATCCTATCATCATCATCACGTCAAACGTAGAGGCATCAGTTTACGGAGGTGTGAAACAGGTAAGATACCATCTGTGTCTGAACCAGGATTCAGTGGTGACCAAAATTGGCTATTGCATAATTTATATGCATCTTTTCAAGGCAGACCATAATATACTCCGATTACAACCATAAATTACCTATTAAATTAGGCAAAATATCCTTATATATAATGGGAAAACTTTTGATATATTATGTGTTTGAATTTGACACTAGATCCTTCCTTTTGTCTTTTCTAGATTGCCTATACATGTCCCTCTGAGGAGCGCTTTAACCAGCTTCTAGGACTCCTGAGGACGCCGGCAATACAGGAACATAAAGTCATTGTCTTTACCACAAGCAGTTGGCAGGCACAAGAACTAGGAAAGGTATGTACACAGAAAAAATGGATTCCGAGATATGTGAAGAGCGATGAGAACATGGTCTTAGCCAGCAGGGCGTCTGGGTGTCTTTTTGGACGCCAAAACTCTTAAAAAGCACCCCTCAGGACACCCAACATTTTTTGTGAGGAATTTCTTAAAATGTCAGTCTCAAGCATATAATTCCATATGATTCCCACGAGATTGTATAAGGTTTAGAGGGGTGAGGAGATTTTGAACATGAAGACCCTATCACTAGTGTTTGCCGGAATGTTTGCCGGAATGTTTGAACATGCCGAACAGCGTTCGTTTTTGCCTCCGAGTATGATCATTGAACACAATTTGGCATGTTCGAAAAAAAGAACGAACATGGATAGAAATTACATTTCAAAAAATAGCTGGACTTTCGGTAGTCCACTTTGCCTGAAAAAACTAAAACAAAAGTGTATTCACCTGTTTATGGCCCCACCAAGCAGGAAACGCAGCGGGACCACTCCAGAGGTGGATTAAGCCGTATCCACCTCTGAGTGATCGATATAACCATGCCAACATTACAATTTACCTCGCGTCATAGGGTACTGCAACAGGACTATTTGACATTTTGAGGCAGTACCTTATGACTCGAGGTAAAACAGCGAAAACTGTGTGTCCATAACTTCAATTATTTAAATAGATCATCGGTCATTCAGGTCGAACACTACCTACCACATATCTCGGCCTCTCTGCACTGCTCTGATACTTACAGTTGATACTTATCAGGCCTTATCAGGCCTAAACGCTAACTCATAATGGCACTGGCACCGTAGGACCAGGATCTACTGATTTTGCTGGTCCTGGGGCCAATTAGAACCACTGTTAGGGTTGAGCTTTGCTTATGGCAAGTAGGACAGATACTCAGCAGTGTCAGTTTATTGCAGAAAAGCGATTAGAGGCTAGAAAGTTTAACCCTGGTATCCTTATCATACTATAAAAAAAGGAGAAAAACTGTATTTTAATCCAGCAGTACTTCAGAGTTTGTCAAGTATTTTTGTCTTGATCTGTGATACTTATGAAAATACTTTTGATACTTTTGACAATAACTTCGAAAATTGAGAATGGTTTTACAAAACATTTAAAGGAGAGTTGTAGGTATAGATGTTCTGATTGACATTTCTCTATCAAATATTTTCCTGTCTTTGCTTTTACCTGTAAAATATCACTAAAATTGTAATGCTGGGAGCTTTAATAGGTTAAGCAAAACCAGACTGGCTCAGTACATTGCAATTGCAATAGCTTTCCTAATGAACAGAAATAGACCAGGGTGTCTTTTTGGCACCCTGGTCCACGAAAAATACATATTTTTGTAGGAAAAGACACTTTATATTTTGGTCAGAATTTTTTGGAAATATTAATTACAAGTAGATATTTTAAAAAGTTGAATTCTCAGTGAGGGGGTTTTGACACTCTGTCTTCTTGAAACCCCATTTTGGACACCCTGTTATGAAAACCCTGGCTAAGACCCTGAAATAGCCTGTTGCAGATTTTCTTTTTGTTGTGCTTCAGATGCTGCGTCAGTATTATGTGACCCTGGTTGCCCATGATGATATGAGTCGTTTTGACCACAGGACAGTGTCAGAAGAGTGGTCAGGTCAACACAAGCCTGATAGCAGGCCAATTCTAGGTAAGAAAAATAACCACATAAGGCCTAAAAAAAAAGTTGTCTGTTTCCTGTAACCCTACCCTAACAAGGGTAAAAAAATCCCTACCCTTAAGTTTTTATCGCCCATCCAACTCCCAATCAACGTAAAACATGCATAAAACACACATTTTTGACCAAAAAATAATGCAAAAATATTTTTTTACCAACCTACCTACCCTATTTTTTTTCAGACCGATACAGGAAACAAACAATTTATTTTTTAGGCCTAATGTTAAACCATTAATACTCCATTGCCTTGTGGATCTATGATACCTTAGATGATAATTTTGTATTAAGAATGCTTTTACAAATTATTTGATGGAGAGTTGTTGATATATGCCCTGAATATGTTTTCCTTCAAATATTTCCCTGCTCTGCATATGCCTGATAATTATCAGGCTGCTTTTGGAGACTGAGCATTGATGGGTTCAAGGTACAATTGCCCTACAGTGTCACTTAACATCTTTCTATCCTAAAAAGCATATAGGTGGAATACAAGTTAACTAAAACTTAGTTTATTAAACCCTTTAATGCCTTTAGTGCCAGAAAAGCCTGTCTTTTCTCGGAATATATTCCTTAAAATGCATACATTGGTTGAAAGTGTTTGACGGAGAGATGCTGATTGCAAAGTAATTCTTCATTCATAAAATTCCTCTAGGCATATATATATATATATATATATATATATATATATATATATATATATATATATATATATATATATATATATATATATATATATATATATATATATATCAGACATGGGGTAATAAGTAATAGGTAATAGAAAAGTAATAGGTAATAGAACGATTTTCAAAGTAATAGCCTGTAATAAGTAATAGATAGTCAAAATCTTCAAGTAATAAGTAATTGTAATAGACTGAGCCCAAAAGTAATAAGTAATTTTCTATTACTTTTCTATTACTTTTCCCATTTATGACCAAAAAATCAACTGTACAGTAAACAAGTAAAGTAACTTTTCCATATGACTCCTTCATGTCACTCCTTGTCTCAAATACCTTGAATTTGAAGGATTGATTTCAGTGATAAGTCTGTGAAAAGGTTTTGTGAATCATCTGAACGGCAGTAGAATTTATTCACTGTGTCTCCTAAAGAGTATTTTTTGTCTTACTAACAAGGTCTAGGTACATCAATCTAGGTCAGAGGCCAAGGGAAGTTGATTTAATTGCAATTTGATGAAGATAAGCATAGCTACCATTAGGTGTACAATGTAACTGAGTGCAAAGTATTGTAGAATCCCACATGAGAACAAGAAGGCTCTAAGATTATCCTTATTTTCAATTCCTCTCATTGGATAAGTATAGATGCTAGTTCTAGTCTATAGAGTTTAAGACAGCGGGGTGTCTGGGAGTCATTTGGACACCATAACCCTCAAAAATCACCCCTAAGGACATCCCAAAAATGTTTGAGTTATTTCCCAGAATGGTTCTACTTGAAACTTTAAAGGCTACCTGGAAGCTCTGTTTAATAGCCTTCATATTAACCTATTAAAGAATATTATCAAACTTCATTGGGCACATTTTAGCAGGTGTGCTCTAATCATGGTGACTTTGTAATGATCCCTTTGTCATAGTGTGTTATTTAATACTTAACTAGATTGACTAGATGGTCTCTTACAAGCAATGTTTTCCCAATATAACTTTCTCAACATACATTCCAGCTTATTTCTGACTATATGTATGTGACAAATAGTTATTATAAGATATGAATAATTATATGTGAACTTTCACTTGGAACTGTTTGACTTCGAGACTTATCATCATTTCATGAATGATCTAGGTCAATGAAACCCCAGGTGATTCAAATTGCAATTGTAACTTCCTGTAGCTCCATATACTGTCAATCCTCACCTGCACATACATGTACATGATGAGGATTTTGGAGCATACTCTGAACTCAAGGAGACCATATGTTATGATCATTTGAAAGGCTTTTGGGGACGGTGAGCGAGTTGTTTATTACATTATCAGATTATACTGTATTAAATATTGTGGGTTTGGTATTTTTCAATATCTCTTTAATTTAAACACCTCGGTAGGCTTTAAGTTTTCAAGAAGCCTGCCTTAAGCTTCATGTACTCTCTTATCGTCAAATGTATAGCAGACCTCCTTAGGTGGAACATTTTCTAAACCATGTGGATGCATGGTGATCAAACACCAGGGTTCTTTCCTCACATTTTTTCTATACTGAATAACTGATAGATTTGTGCAGGACTTAAATACTAGGACACCCCATGTTTGCCTTTGTTAATCAGTACCTTATAATCAGTTGAACCCTTTATTAGATGAACTCCTGCGTAAAGTGAACATAGTTTCTTGTCCGCAAGGTATTTAAACAAAGCAATGTCCACCTTATGTATGATGTGCTATGGGCTGAATAAAAGATAAGTTATGACAATTTGACAAAGGGTCACATTCAACCGCAGCTAAAAAAGTAATAAGTAATTGTAATATATTACATTTCAAAAGTAATTGTCATTGTAATAGTGATAGTGATTTTCAAAAGTAATTGTAATTGTAATTGTAATAGGGCCAATGTAAAGTAATTGTAATTGTAATATATTACTTTCAAAAGTAATTGACCCCATATATATATATATATATATATATATATATATATATATATATATATATATATATATATATATATATATATATGTATATTAATCACTTGGAGATTGTTGAGGATTTTATAACCAGTTCGAGTATATTGGTTCAAGATGATTGTGGTCAACTTAAGGACTTAAGGACTGCAAGTAACTAAAACCTTTTTCCGTGTATTGTGTGATAATTAGAGATTTTCACAATGAATTAAGTAGCAATGGAACCATTAAGCATTAGGATGTGTTCATATTTCAAGATTTCACTTATATGTCTTTGTTCTTACAGTGATGACGGACTCGTGTATTGCGGATTTGCGCATCACTGATGCCACCTTTGTGGTGCATTACGACGTTACCTCGAAAGCCCTCTTCGGTAATCGCCTCATCTGCATGATGAAGAACTTCACCTTACCAGAAGAGAGGGTAAGTTTTTTAGGACAGGCAAAAATGTCTATAAAAAGCCTCAATTTTTAAGGGTATAACCAAATATATATATATATATATATATATATATATATATATATATATATATATATATATATATATATATATATATATATATATATATATATATATATATATATATATATATATGTATATATGTATATATATATAACACAATACCTTTTACAACACACTGACTGTATTGGCATTTATCATGTAACAGTGTTACAAAACTTACTTCTCTGTTTACTTATATTTAAAGATAATTGTACTGCACGATTGTGATGCTCGGCGAGCAGGAAAATAAACAAAAATATTTTGAAAATAAAAAAATAATTTCCTTTTACTTGCAGGGATCGGTGACGTGTGAGTCGGTCATCTTCGTCACAGACCTACCCGAGTGCTGCAAGCAGGCCTCGTCTCTGGCTCAGTTCCTTCAGCGCGTTCAAAGCGCCGTGCCCGAGAAACTCATAAAGTTGGCGCGCTCCTACCAACAGGTTAGTATATAGTGGTGTAGACTTTACTGTAAATTCTCAGTAATTTGAGACACTTTTTAACAACGACGATTTTTATGGCCACAGTCGTGTAGACTTTACTGTAAATTCTCAGTAATTTGAGACACTTTTTAACAATGACAATTTTTATGGCCACAATCATGTAGACTATACTGTAAATTCTCAGTAATTTGGGACACTTTTTAAAGATGAAGATTTTTATGGCCACAGTCGTGTAGACCATACTGTAAATTCCCAGTAATTTAGGAGACTTTTTAACAATGACGATTTATATGGCCACAGTCGTGTAGACCATACTGTAAATTCTCAGTTATTTGGGACACTTATTAACAATGACAATTTTTATGGCCACAGTCGTGTAGACTTTACTGTAAATCCTCAGTAATTTGGGACACTTTTTAACAATGACAATTTTTATGGCCACAGTCGTGTAGACTTTACTGTAAATTCTCAGTAATTTGGGAGACTTTTCAACAATGACGATTTTTATAGCCATAGTCGTGTAGACCATACTGTAAATTCTCAGCAATTTGGGACACTTTTAAACGATGACGATTTTTATGGCCATAGTCATGTATACCATACTGTAAATTCTCAGCAATTTGGGACACTTTTTAACATTGACAATTTTTGTGAGTTAAGGATGCACTGGCCTGAAAATACAGACAAAACAGAGTGATAGCGGCAAAGATTTCCCTTAACGATGACCAAGGGTGGCCCAGATTTTTCTTAAAAATATTTTCCACAATTCACCATTAACTTTCACCCCTAACTTTATTCTCCACTTTCACCCCTAACTTTATTCTCCATTTTCACCCCTAACTTTATTCTCCATTTTCACCCCTAACTTTATTCTCCATTTTCACCCCTAACTTTATTCTCCATTTTCACCCCTAACTTTATTCTCCACTTTCACCCCTAACTTTATTCTCCATTTTCACCCCTAAATTTATTCTCCACTTTCACCCCTAACTTTATTCTCCACTTTCACCCCTAACTTTATTCTCCACTTTCACCCCTGACTTTATTCTCCATTTTCACCCCTAACTTTATTCTCCATTTTCACCCCTAACTTTATTCTCCACTTTCACCCCTAACTTTATTCTCCATTTTCACCCCTAACTTTATTCTCCATTTTCACCCTAACTTTATTCTCCATTTTCACCCCTAACATTATTCTCCATTTTAACCCCTGACTTTATTCTCCATTTTCACCCCTAACTTTATTCTCCATTTTCACCCCTAACTTTGTTCTCCATTTTCACCCCAAACTTTATTCTCCACTTTCACCCCTGACTTTATTCTCCATTTTCACCCCTAACTTTATTCTCCAGTTTCACCCCTTACTTTTTTCTCCATTTCCACCCCTAACTTTATTCTCCATTTTCACCCCTAACTTTATTCTCCACTTTCACCCCTAACTTTATTCTCCATTTTCACCCCTAACTTTATTCTCCATTCTCACCTCTAACTTTATTCTCCATTTTCACCCCTAACTTTATTCTCCACTCTCACCCCTAACTTTATTCTCCATTCTCACCCCTAACTTTGTTCTCCACTTTCACCCCTAACTTTATTCTCCATTTTCACCCCTAACTTTATTCTCCATTTTCACCCCTAACTTTATTCTCCATTTTCACCCCTAACTTTATTCTCCATTCTCACCCCTAACTTTATTCTCCATTTTCACCCCTAACTTTATTCTCCATTTTCACCCCTAACTTTTTTTCCATTTTCACCCCTAACTATATTCTCCATTCTCACCCCTAACTTTAATCTCCATTTTCACCCCTAAATTTATTCTCCATTTTCACCCCTCCACTTTCACCCCTTTTCTCTCAGGAAATTGAGGAGAAGAAGACGTACACTGGCTTGTGCCACTACATGAAGGCGTTTGGGAAGTGCCGAGACGCCAACAGCTGCCAGCAGCGCCACCTGGTGATACCGGAACTCGACCGACCTGGCGCCTCGCCCCGCTATATCGCTCTCCCCAGGTCGGGTGAAGTAAAGGTAAATAGCGATTTTGTGATTTCAGTTCTTGTCACTTTTTCTGCCTGTATAGCAGTAAAGTCGTGACTAGCCAGTTGTAGGTGGTGGAGGAAATTGTAGTAACTGGCGAAAATCTAAGCCTGACCCCAAGTCACTGGTAGCTTTCTGACATGTGCTGGCCGGGATTCGAAGCTGGGCAATGGTGAGAGACGGCTAGCAGTCAGTGGCAATGCCTTAGACCACACGGCCATCAGGGCAGGTCCCAGGTAGACAGCGGTTACTGATAACAAAACCTATGTGTGAATCATTTTGGCTTTGGATTTATTGTGTAGTGTTATTCTGCATGTTGTTCTAGAAAATGGTTTAATTAATTTGTGAACCTGCCAATTCATACAGGGTTTTTGAATGATGTATACTGTATATTATAGGTACTGGTGATGTGCATCGTGGACCCGACGTGTTACTATGTTGCTATATGTAAACGTGCCAATTCATACAGGGTTTTTGAATGTTGTATATTGTATATTGCAGGTACTGGTGATGTGCATCGTGGACCCGACGTGTTACTATGTTGCTATATGTAAACGTGCCGATTCATACAGGGTTGTTGAATGTTGTATATTGTATATTATAGGTACTGGTGATGTGCATCGTGGACACAACGCGTTACTATGTTGCTATATGTAAACGTGCCGATTCATACAGGGTTGTTGAATGTTGTATATTGTATATTATAGGTACTGGTGATGTGCATCGTGGACCCAACGCGTTACTATGTTGCTATTTGTAAACGTGCCGATTCATACAGGGTTGTTGAATGTTGTATATTGTATATTATAGGTACTGGTGATGTGCATCGTGGACCCGACGCGTTACTATGTGCGCCTTCTACAGCATACTGACCAGGAGACCAATCAGGTGGCGTGTTACAGGTCGCAGTATTTCCTGCTCGTTATGGCCATCAATCAGTACTACACCACACCTGGAAACAAGGTCACCACAGGTACGTAGATGTGTATATATATATATATATATATATATATATATATATATATATATATATATATATATATATATATATATATATATATGAATATATGATATAAAGTATTTCCTGCTCGTTATGGCCATCAATCAAACATTACTACATCACACCTGGAAACAAGGTCACCGTAGGTGTGTCGAATACCCCTGGCCTGAATTTTGAGTATTAGATAGCTATGATTAATTATAATCGATCATCGAATCGAAAGGTTTTCGATTTCGCTTAATTGATTCCAGAATTTGGCAGTGATTATGATGGAAATAAACAGCAAAAAGGATGTGATTTGAAACGTCTTCCTGGGCATATTTTTCGCCAAAAACAATACCAAAAAATGTCCAAAATATTCATACTTAGAAATGAGATGTTTTCATCATATTGTTCAATAGCTACTCAGAAGATAAGGATTTAGATATCAAGTTAATTTAGAATGGAAGTATATACCCAGACACACACACACACACACACACACACACACACACACACACACACACACACACACAAATATACATGTAAGGACTTAAAAGTAAAACAGGAAATTAGTAGTTATTTCTTTTTTATGATAAGTACTTACCTGCAATCATTGCCCACCCTTCTGAATCCTCCCCAAGGCTCTGTTCTTTTTTGAAAGGGCTATGCCAAAGGGGAAAGAGGTAGGGCACATGTGCGAACAGCTGACATCACCATCCTGTATAGTGCTGCCCCTAGTGGGCTAGACGTATACTAAGATGTCTGTTTTTGTTTTTGAGGCTATTCTAATAGCCCAAACCTATGATCGCTGTACGGTCTTGGAATTAGGTTAGGACTTCGAGCTTCCCTTTTGGGTATAGGAGATCGCAGGTAAGTAAGTACTTATCATGAAAAAGAAATTACTACTAATTTCCTGATATATATATATATATATATATATATATATATATATATATATATATATATATATATATATATATATATATATATATATATATATATATATATATATATATATGTATATATATATATATATATATATATATATATATATATATATATATATATATATATATATATATATACATACATGCATACATACATTCACATTCTTCAACTTTTGCATCCCTTTAACAGCAAAAGCCTTTGAGCCTTGAATTTCTTTTGAACTTTATGGTAGTTATTTTCTCCTTTTTCTTTTGAAGGTCTCCCGGCCCTAGGAGAATTATGTGTTTGTGAGGAAGAGGACTCCACCTTTCACAGGTAAGACAATAGAATTAAGACAATAGAATTAAGACAATAGGATTAAGACAATAGGATTATTCATTAACCCATTCATACTCACAGCGACCAAAAGCAGCCTGACAATTTTTATACAATCTTGCAGGCTAAAGAAAAGTTGGGAAAATATTTGAAGGAGAAATGTTAACCAGAACACTACAAACAAATCTCCTTCAAATGTTTTAAGAAATCATTGTCAGTATCCAAGTTAGTGTCAAAAGTATCGAAAATCCAGACAACAATTTGGAGAGTAACCCTCAAACATTAATGGGTTAAACATCACAGCCCAACAATCCTCCTGTTGAAAACATGTTGGTTGCGCCCTTATATGGGTGTATGCTTCATCCCTAAGTTATTTTCAACATTACCCTTTTAATATTTTTAGTAAATGCTCGATTTCTATGTTATTTTCAACTATGACTGAATTCGCCATAACTTTTCAAAGGCGAAGTCTGAGCATAAATTGATATCTCTCTAAAAGAGGTAACTATCGGAAAATATTTTAAGGAGAAATGTTGATCAAAAACTAACTAACAACTCTCCTTCAAAAAATTTTCAAATCTATGATTATTTCCAAAATTATTTCTTAAAGTCCAGATGACACTTGTCAAGGATGCCTCAAGTCACGGATTATTATGGCAATCGGTTCATTGAATTGTCACCAGATAGCACTACCATACAAACCTTTCTGCATCACTAAATAGGCAGAACAAATTGATGCAGTTCATATGGAGGGCTCGACGCTATAGTGAAACTTGATGCGTAGAATACCCATTAGGAACTCAGTAATTTCCCTTCTATGACAGTTCCTTGAGATGCTCATTATGTAAGCAGTAGAGATCGTCCGATTAATCGGACATACCGATTAATCGCTCATTCAACCTCTGATTTTGATGATCGATTGCAATTTTATAAGATCGATTATTTTAAAAGTTATTTGAAAAGATAAATTGTATCCAGAAACAGCCTTTTGTTCAATTGAGAGACACCACTTAAGCCTGCACAATCTTAATTGATATCAAGCAGTACTGTAACAAGAAAAACTAAGGGGTTCAAGGGATATTTAAAGGGAGTTAGATTAACTCCTTTACAAAAACGTAGCCAAGAACCCTTGAAAAAGCCAAGACTACCAAAGGAAAACTGCGCATATACAACTTCCATAATTAATCGCTCATTGGTCGTTAAGATGGACCGATGATCGATTTTGAAGATTGTGATCGATTCCAAACACTAGTAAGCAGTAGCACAGCCAGCACAGGCTGGGCAAAGAAATCTACAGTGCATATAAGAAAGTTGCCAGTGACTTGGGGTTAGGCGGTGGTTTGTGCTAGTAGGTACTCCAGTTTCCTCCACCACTTACGATCTGCTAGTCATGAATTAACCTCGATATAGCTTAAAAAAAAAGTGATCAATAGTCGAAATTCCAAATCAATTTTCAATATCATTGCTGGGCACGACATTAACTTTTGCAGCGACTTGCCCAGTAGGGTAAGTGAGATTCAACTTTCACTTGCCCCACTCCAACTTTCACCTGCCCTAGAAAAAATTGTATGTTTCATCATGTTTCATTTAAAACCAAGTAGAACATGGTGCTGGCATGTGAAAGCATATTTTCTAAGACAAGCTTGGATGCCAGACCACAGAACTTGCACACATTCTAAAGAGTAAACCTAAAATATATACAGTGTACTTGCCCAGTGGGGCAAGCATGATACTGTTTCACTTGCCCTTCTGCTATAATTTGCCGATTCTAATTGCCCAGGGCAACGGGGCTAGCACCAATGTCGAGCCCCGCATTGGTTTTTTGAATGATTGATTCAGTAGATACATATGACCTTCTTAGGAATAATAACACAAGCATTGGTATTTAGCAAAATTCATCATTGTTTAATCAAGCTCTATGTATGGTACAGTGCATATATTATATCCATGATGCTTCACCAAATCAATTTCATTAACCCATTAATGCTTACAAGTTTCTCCGGATATTGTCGTCTGCATCTATGATACTTTTGATGATAACTTTGGAAATGGAAATGATCTTACAAAATATTTGCAGCAGAGTTGTTGGTAATGTTCTCATGAACATTCCTTCTTCAAATATTTTCCAAGCTCTGCTTTCACTTGAAAGATTTACTCAAAATCATGTGTTAATGGGTTAACCATATACCGTAAAATCTCAATGATTTGGGACACTTTTTAGTAATTACAAATTATATGGGTTGAGGATACTGGCAAAGCAGAGTAACAGTCATCGATACTACCAGTATCGTCTACCAGTGATAGATCTAGGACAGTCCATATTTTCCAATAATTATTTTGCAAAATATTTATAGTGGCCCAAATTCCTAGGGTGGTCTAAGTTACCGAGAATTTATATCTGCTCTCCCTTGCTATGGGAGATAATGGAAGCATGATGAGCCATTACCGTATTAATACGAATTTGCTTGTATTTTTGAATATCAGGTGAAAGGGATGTTGCCACCTTTAAAAAAAATTCATGATACCATATTGATATTTCCTTAATGATTCTATGTTTTAACAATATTTTTTGATGATACTGTCTGCCTCACAGTTGGAACCTAATTTCATTAAATTCAGCAATGCCAGCTTCCTAAATTATGTTGCTTTAAGGCGAACTGCTTTCCTTCGGAGAAGTTCAGGTAGCAATTAATTCAACTTTATACATATATTTAAATCTTTAACAATATAATACAGTAGTTCACTTTTTCCACGCAGTATTTTTCCCTATATGGTAATGGTATTTGGTATTGTATTGATTACCAGCAAAATACCTATGTCATGTGACTAATATTGAATATGAATATCTGAATTATAGTGATGAAGTTCTGTCATTATTTTTCTCAGATGAAATAGTATCATACTATCCTCTTGTTGACCAGGCATTTATTGTGTGAACTAGCAACATTGCATAATCTTGTTCAGTGGGATTTCATTTCTGGATAGTTCAGAAGTTGAGCAGGATGCTGTCTTTTTCTCCCAGTTCAAGAACATGCACAGACTGCTCACCAATCACGGTCACCATTTCATGCCCAAGTTTGGCCGGAGGATTTTGAAAATATCTTATAGTTTTAGAAGCTCACATGAGAAAATATTTGAAGGAGAAATGTTAAGGATAACTCAACCAAAAGCAGCCTGACAATTTTAATAACATCGTGAAGGCAAAAAAAATGACAGTTAGGAAAGTATTTGATGGAGATATGTGAACCTGAAATATACCAAGAACTCTCCTTCAGATATTTAGTAAAATCATTTTCACTTTCAAAGTAAATGTCAGAAGTATCACAGATACAGACACCAATTTTTTGAGTAATTCTTCAGCATCAATGGGTTAACCCTTATACTGGTGGTGGCTAATTTGGTCAATACAAAATGATGCAAAAAAACTGCAAAATGACTGAAACCTTGGCGCATGGGTACTCATCTGAAAGTACTCAGCAAGAGCTATATAATGAATGCCAACATGGCAAGGTTTAGATCATTTTCAAAAATCTTTGCATCCTTGTGCTTTGGACAAAAGTAGCCTTATTTTTGGAAGGGTTAAGCTTCTGAATGTGTTGCTGTCCTATTTATAAATAACTAGGCAGCCCGCTAACCCATTTGTGCTCACAGTGGCCATTAAAGCAGCCTGACCATTTTGATAAAATCTTGAAAGAAAAAGCATAGTTAGGAACACATTTGAAGGAGAAATGTGAACCTGAACTTTACCAAGAACTCTCCTTCAAATATTAGTTAAAATCATTTTCAATTTCAAAGTTATTGTCAAAAGTATCACAGATCCAGACGACAATTTTTGGTGGAATTCCTCAGCATTAATTGGTTAAACAACTAGATTTAGATAAATAGGGAGCAGTCTGTACATGCCCTTGTGTGTAATCGATACGATATGTTGGAGTGGCGATGAAGTGGCGCCATCTATCTTCGTTTGTTGCACAATGCATTGGTGGAGGGCAGTACGCGAACTTTGACCCACATTTTCGCGGCGCCGCCATTCATGTCCACGGCCACCACCAGATAGCGCTGCATGCCGACGTCCCGCGTCGAGGGGATACCATGGAGGGTCTGCGTATAGTCATCAAAGTGCATCCAGTTATACGATTGCAGTGGTATCAGGTCCGAGGCAAAGACGTAGAGTTTTAGGTTTTCGGTGTTGCCGGCCTCATAATCGTAGAAAGTGTCGGGGGGGATCGTGTAGGTCAGGCGACTTCCTACGCACACGCTCAGTTCGGGTATGGCTTGCCGTATGATTGGTCCATGGTCCTCTTGCCAATGCCACTCACGTTTGGACATATTTTTACCTTAAAAAATAAGGGAAAATGGTTCACAGGTATGTTACACCACCTGGCAGGTATATATATTTATATATATATATATAATATATATATATATATATATATATATATATATATATATATATATATATATATATATATATATATATATATATATATATATATATATATATATATATATTATATATATATGTATATATGTATATATATATATATATATATATATATATATTATATATATATATATATATATATATATATATATATATATATATATATATATATATATATATATATATGTACACACATATATATATACATATGTATATGTATATATATATATATATTTATATATGTGTGTGTGTGTATATATATATATATATATATATATATATATATATATATATAGGTAGATATATATATATATAGGTATATATATATATATATATATATATATATATATATATATATATATATATATATATATATATATATATATATATATATATATATATATATATATATATATAGGTAGATATCTAGATAGATAGGACAAACTTTTTATAAGTGAAAAATACTTTTCAAGGAAGTACCTGACATAGATTTTAGGTATCATGGAAATGTTTATTGTTAGTGAAAAATATTTACAGGCATTAGCCCTGCAATATATGTTGATGTCCCCATGCACATTATTTATAGTTAATGATAAATAGTTTACAAGCATTGACTTGACATATAGATTTTCAGCGACTTGACATAGATTTTGAGGTCCCCATGGAAACATTTGATGATAGTGAAAACAACAGCATGAATATGACTCCTACCTCAGAGTATATGTTAACAACTTAAACCCTGGCATATGGGTACTCATCTGAGAGAATTCAGCAAGAGCTATCCAGTGAATACCAACATGATAGGGTTTAGATGGTTTTTCAAAATTCTTTGGGTTCTTGTGCTTAGGATGAAAGTAGCCTAAGCATTGAAAGATTCAAGAAACAGGGTCTGAAACTTAGATTTCTGGCTAGGGCCTGTAATGGTCTTTTGATAAAAACTAGTGGTCAAAAACAGGATTTCTGGTTATTATCTTAACTATTTTGGGCCCCTGGACTGAAAAAATCTAGGGGCCCACAGCAAAATCTAGGGGCATATGCCCTTGGGCCCCTAGGAAAGTCAAACCCTGAGAAATGATAGGTGACATAGCAAATGTCACACCTACGCGCATGTTATCATTTCTTTTCAGGTTTAGCTCATTATGCAAACATTGATATCTTGTTTGTGGAAAAACTTAAACAAGTGTGTTATGATATTATACCACTTGTTGCGAAGAAAAAATGATATGCTGACATGTAGCACAACACATGCTACTCTGCGTGCATGTTTTCACTTCTTTGTGTCTATCACAGAGGTTTAGACTTGATTTTTCGAATACAGGACATCAGGACCAGTAATATTTGTAGATTACTGGTCCTTCAATTTTTTTACCGGTCCTACATTTGTATGTATAAATACATATAATAAATAAAGCATATTTAAAGCAATTTTTTTGGACTGTTATTTCAAATTATTTCAATGTTCCCACCAAAAACTCCACACCAAATGTACATATGCAAAAAGTACAATATACATTTCATTCATTTGAATGAGGACTTTCAGGCACATTGGCACACAAAGGCCATTTAGTGCCATTTTTATTCAAATATTGTCAGACATTTTCTCCCATTTTCAGAATATTTGAAAATATGTCAAGTGTTATTTTTTTCTATCAGATATGAAAGTGTTAAAAATGATTATAACATCATTTAAAGATTAATTCAATACTTGTAAATGCATGCTAACTTGGTGTTCAAATTTTCAATGAAACATTTTGGCTTAATCCATGTGAAACAATTTTCTGTAGTTTGGCACTGCTAAGTACTGCAGCATAAACAATTACCTCTTAATAGCTGACCTCTCCTCATAGGTGTTGTGATTAAGTAGACAACACGTGGACCAACGCACTTCCTGTAATTTCAGCAGCTATTTATAAGCACCCGGTACCCCACTGGCACCCACTGAGTGAAGCTGCCGTGGAAATTCGGTTGACAACTCAGTGCCTGCTGTGGGTTACTTCGCTGGTAGTGCACTGCAAGTCAAGTGCCACCCACTTGAGTTATCGGACATTTTGGGCAGATGAAAAGAATAAATTATAGGACCGGCCATTTTATTACCTGGCATTGTCTGAGGACCAGCGTTTAAGCTAGACCTCTGGGTATCACCTTTATTTGTTGAGTGATTGTAGGACACCAAATACACAAACACACCCACCCACTAACACCCAGAGTCACAGACAAACACACCCACACACAAACACCCACCAGTCACAGATAATGGATACTTATATTGCTTGCATGCATGCACTAAAGGATTTCTAAATGAGGTTGTTGATTTGTAGATATATACATATATATATATTTATATAAATACATATATGTATATATATATATATATATATATATATATATATATATATATATATATATATATATATATATATATATATATATATATGTATGTATATATACATACATATATATGTGTATGTGCTTGTGTATACCTGTATGTAGCTATGCTTATGTACATGTGTATGTATGCATATTGATGTTTATGTGTGTGTGAGAGAGAGAGAGAGAGAGAGAGAGAGAGAGAGAGAGAGAGAGAGAGAGAGAGAGAGAGAGAGAGAGAGAGAGGAGGGGGGGGAGATGGATATACATATACAAAGAAAATTGGAGAGAGAGGTAGTCATGCACCAATACACTACACTACATAATAAACATAGCGATTAACAAAAATGATTCTTACAAAATACGATTGCAGTATCCTTGCAAATACTCAATCAAAGAAAGATATACAAATATTACACTTTGTGGAAAACTATGTTAGAAGTTGTCATCCGTCTGTGTAATACCCCAGATGCAAATATGAAAACTGTGCTCAAGTGAAAAGCATTTGTTTAACTGTGTTTTACCCCAGATGCAAATATGAAAACTGTGCTAAAGTAAAAAGCATTTGTTTACCTAAATTGAAGAGTGATGGTAGATAGCGCGCATCCACTGGCATGCCAACCATTGCCATGGCGATTAGGATCAACACCTCTCTGAAAAGATAGGAAAGAATTTGTTAATGACTTTTGCAACTCCAATATACGTAGCATTAGGAAGAGTTGTTCAAAGAAATGTAGTCGCAAGGTACACATTCTTGTTTTGGAGTGCTTTGACTAGTGACTGATAGCTTGCGTTGTTTGTTTGTCTCTATTAACCCTAATACTGCAGGTGGCTAATTTGGCCATTACAGAATGCTTCAAAATACCTGAAAAAATACTGAAAACCTGGCAAATGGGTACTCATTTGAGAGTGCTCAGCGAAATCTTTCCAATCAATACCAACATGAAAGGGTTAAGACAATTTTCATAATTTTTTGCTTTTTTGTGCATTGGACGAAAGTAGCCTTAGCATGGGAAGGGTTAAAGGACAGTTAAAGCATGAATAAAACATAGACCCAAATAGTTTCTTAGAGTATTTCCTTCTTAAATCCAAGTTCTATAACTATTGCCATCCTTAATACAAGAAATATTTTGCTTTTTAAACACATTCTTACACACAAGAAAATGAGCTACTGGAAGCGGCCATTTTAGTCCATTAGTAGCTTATCTGCTACCTTAATAGCTTCCTTACTGCTAGTGATAGGTGTGTACCATGCAGCTTCAGATAAGCTATTAATAGACTGCTAATCATGTGACCAAAAGATGCTGATGTTATGATCCTTTTTCAATTATTAGTCAAAATGTAACTGGTTGAGCAAGTTAACCCTTGTGCTGCTGGTGGCTAATTTGGCCAATACAAAATGATGCAAAAAAACCTGAAAAATGACTAAAACCCTGGCAAATGGGTACTCATCTGAGAGAACTCAGCGAGTATGAATACCAATGGTGTTCAAAACGTTTTGCATTTTTCTCCCATGAACGAAAGTAGCATCAGCATAGAAAAGGTTAATCTCAAAGTTCTTATACCTTGTGTTTGCTTCGAGTGTTAACCCAATAATGCTTTAGAGTTCCTTCAGAAATGTTGTCAGATTATTAAATACTTTTGACAACAACTTTGGATTTGAAATTTTATTTTGCAAACTATTTGAAGGAGAGTTTCTGGCAATGTAGTGATTAACATTTCTCCATCAAATTATTTCCAAACCATGCTTTTGGCTGCAAGATTCCAGCAGAATTGTCAGGCTGCTTTTGGCCCCTTTGAGCATTGATGGGTCAATGTGTTAATTGTTCCAATGCAGAGGCTACTTTCTTCCAAAGCACTAGGAGGCAAATATTTTGGAACCTCTCTATACCCTGTAATGTTGATATTCATTGGATAGATCTCACTGAGTACTCACTGATGAGTACCGATGTTCCAGGGTTTCTGTCATTTTAAGGATTTTTTTCAACATTTTCTATTGGACAAATTAGCCACCAGCAGCATTAGGGTTACTCATTGATTTTCATGATTTATGGTATTCATGATATTGAGGCCTCTAGCGTGAGTTTCATATGATATATACAGTGCGAAATGTTTGCTGCAATGCTTTCTGATTGCATTCATCAACATCTGTAGTAGCAGTCATTGTGTACATTTGTGGTGTGTGTTCCGTATCTGTTCATTACACTGTTTAAAATTTGTCTAAATATACTTCTATGTATAAACATATATATATATATAAATATATATATATAGATATAGATATAGATATAGATATATATATAGATATAGATAGATTGATAGATAGATATGTTTATATATATATATATATATATATATATATATATATAGATAGATATATATATAGATAGATATAGATATATTCATATATATAGATAGATAGATAGATAGATAGATAGATATAGATATATATAGATATATAAAAAAAATTATGTATATATATATATATATATATATATATATATGTGTGTGTATGTGTTTGTATATATATATATATATATATATATATATATATATATATAGAGAGAGAGAGAGAGAGAGAGAGAGAGAGAGAGAGAGAGAGGGAGAGGGAGAGAGAGAGAGAGAGAGAGAGAGAGAGAGAGGCACACTTTGGGGTTCAAGCTATGTTTGAACTCTAGATGCAAACGACTTTTTCACATAATAGTGATCAACACCCTTAGCCATGTAGTTGAAAGTAGTTCTTCATGGCAGGTTTATTATAAACAATCCTTAAATAGTTTTCAATTAATCATACATCTTGATGGGTTTCTGACCATGTGTGAACTCATCTAAAATGATAAGTCTTATAAAATTGGAAGATATCGGACAAAGTTTGAACTACAGATTCAAACGGCTTATTCTATGTAACTAAGTTCAACGCTCTTCACCATAAAGTTGTAAGTGGGTATTCGTGACAAGCTCATGATAAGCAACCCTTAAGAAGGTTTTCAATTACCACACATCATGATGTTTTGTATACAAAGGTCTTTGACTACATGTGAACCTGAGAGGCAATTGCCTTTTCCACGTAACCGAGTTCAACGCTCTTCACCATAAGTTGAAAGTAATTTTTCGTGACAGTTTATTATAACCAATCCTAAGAATAGTTATGAATCAATTGTCATTCATCATGATGAGACATAATCAAAGATGTCTGATGATGTTATAAATCCAAACACGAATTTGCTTTTCATAGAGCAGAGTTCAGTGCCCTCTGCCATGAAGTTGAATGAAGCCTTCGCCTACACAATTAACGGGTTCATGGCAGTTTTAGCTCTCTGAAACTGGCTGACTTTTGTCTATTTCTCCCTTACAAAGGCATCTGTCAAGAACTGTTTGAAGAATTTAGTGTTGGTCAGAAACTAATTAACCACTTTCTTTCAAACATTTTTCCAATTTATGCTTGATCCGTTATTTAAGTTATTTTCATCACATTTTTGTAGATTCAGGAGACCCATGTCAAATGGTGCAATATATATGGTGCAATATATATATATATATATATATATATATATATATATATATATATATATATATATATATATATATATATATATATATATATATATATATATATATATATGTATATATATATATATATATATATATATATATATATATATATATATATATATATATATATATATATATATATATATATATATATATATTGCAATATCTTGCAAATTTATGGTCAGAATGTTTTTTCTCGTTTATTCTGACTGAAATAAATACTCGTAACCTAACTGCCTATGTTACTTGGGTTACAAACGTGAGTTCATCAAAGTTCATTGCCGGTTGACAGTGTAGTTGATTATCAACTGAGGCTATTCTTGATTTAGCATAATCATGACATACATTACGTTGTGCAATGTGTATTTATTTTTATCCAGCAATTTCCTGTCAATATCCTGACCAAAGATGGACGTTGGATTCTGAGCAAAGCCATATCCAACCCCACCGTTGATGTTTCAATTTCCATTGGCCGTTACCACCATTCTACCACATGGTTATGTAGTTAGAAAGTGGTTATTACCTGGTTGACCCTAAGTTAAAGACCTATCACTAGACACACTTGTACCACAAAACAACCTAGTTTCTACCACACATTTAGTGGCACAACATGTTCCAATATTTCTTTTCGTAAGGGAGTCAGACAACAATCATATATATGTATATGTATATATAATTATATATGTATATTTGTATGTATATATGTATGTATATACATATATATATATATATATATATATATATATATATATATATATATATATATATATATATATATATATATATATATATATATATATATATTTACATTTTGAGAAAATACAAATTATCTGCAAGCTAAGTCTTAGCAATTATGTGGAAGTGGAACTATGCAATTACTTGCTTGAAACTGAAACTTTTTAGGAATCCATGATAAAAGGTTTTGGGTGTCCTGATGTGTGATTTTCAAGGGTTTGGGTGTCCAAATGAGACCCAAACAAACACCCTGCTAGCTAAAAACCCTGCTGGATACCTCTTTAACCCATCCACACCTGGAGAGATCAAATAATTGACATGCTGGAAAATATCTTAATTTAACACATTAACCCTTCCAATGCTGAGGCTACTTTCTTCAAAGCACAAGGACACAAAGATTTTTGATTATCATCCAAACCCTGTCATGTTGGTATTCATTGGAAAGCTCTCACTGAGTACTCTCCAATAAGTACCCATGTGCAAGGGTTTCAGTCATTTTTCAGCTTTTTGCAACATTTTGTGTAGACCAAATTAGCCACCAGCAGCTTAATGGTTATATAATGCTCGTAGCATCCAAGTATGGCCTGACAATTTTTGGTGAATTACTGCATGCAAAGGTAAAGTTGAGAAAATATTTCAAGGAAAGAGGCCACTCAGAACATTACCAATAACTCTCTTTCATATATTTCTCAAGATCCTCCATAATTCCAAATTTAATGCTATAAGTATCTTAGTTCCCGACCACAATTTTAAATGGGTTTAAAACAAATATTTTTAGGCTAGTCCAAGGTCAGCAAGGTATCCTGTATTGAAATAACCCAGTAATACTCACAGCGACAGAAAGTAGCCTGACAATTTTGATATTTTACAAGCAGATCTAAGCATAAAAAGGAAAATATCTGAAAGAGAAATGCTAATCAGAACATTGTCAACAACTTTCCTTCAAATATTGTGTCTAATCATTCTCAATTCCTGAGTCATTGTCAAAAGTGTCATAGATCCAGACGACAATTTCTGGAGGAACTCCTTAGTATTAACCCTTTAATGCTCACAGTGCCCAAAAGGAGCCTGACAATTTTGAGGTTATCTTTCAGACAAAAACGTTGTTGGGAAAATCTTTGAAGGAGAAATCTTGATCAGAATACTATCATCAATTCTTCTTCAAATATTTTGTAAAACCAATCTTAATTTCCAAGTTATTGTCAAAAGTATCAGAGATCCAGATGACAATTTTAAGAGGAACTCTCAAGTATTAATGGGTTAATGGCGTAGATGCTACTTGCTGGTCACTACTGCTGTGGAGTATGATTAAATCAATGTCTCATGATAACTAATTAGCTAATTAGACTGATGTGATATATAATTGAATTAATCATATTTAAATACAGTAGTGTCAGTTGTAGCTTAGATTAAGAAAAGAATGGATATGTAGCAAGAGATCAATTACTATATGATATGCGCTAAAGTGAAGGGCTGGACATGCCAGGGGTCTCTGATCTGGCATCAGCGTGAGGTCACGAGGGAACATGGACCAATCAGGGCTCTCGTATCATGCGCAGAGCATAACTTTTGGGCTTTTCGTTGAGGCTAGACCTACAGAGTAACAGTTCCATTTTTAAAAAAACTATTTTTTTTCATCTATCAAATCTCTATCATTTAACTTAATGTTCAGGCACCAACATAAGTTTCAGAACTACCTTACCATACCCGGCAAGTAGTTTGTGATTTTAACTTGCCCGACATAATATCTGGCTTGCCCGAAATAAGTAATAACAAATGCCAGAATGTCTTGTATTATTTCTCATGGATTTAATGATTGTAAAACCATTTTCTTTAAATTTTGTTGCATTGTTAGCATATTTCTGGGTATTTGTGCCATTTTTCTACATAAAATGTGTAGTGCTCAGAAAATCAGCTTGCCCATTCGGGCAAGTGAAAACTATAATGTACTTGCCCGAAAGCCCTTTTTTCAAAAATTCACTTGCCTGGGCAAGCAGGCTAGTGCTTATGTCGAACCCTGGTGTTTCTTGCATCCCACAATTGAGGGAGTCCAATTGGTACCTAGTTTTGTGGCTTATTGCCAATTTTTGTTCACATATTGCAATCTTTGATATGATCGAGTCCTATTCTCCTTGTTTCTTTGGACCACATGGGATCCTTGAAAGTGATTTGATTAAATGCTATTCATGTTCTAACATGGTTGCGTAGGGCTTGCACATCATTACCTAATAAGGAGTGTCATGTCATTACCTAATACGGAGTGTTACATCATTACCTAATAAGGAGTGTTATCTCATACTCTTCTTTTCTCTAGTCGTGCCATATTACACCATGCGATTTGTTTATGTGCCATATGTGTGGGATGTAGATCACAACCATACATGAAGAGAACATGCATTGGTCGCCAAAGTTATTGTCAAAACTATTATCTTAGATCCAGACAACAATTTCTGAATTCAGAATAAAATATCTGGCAGCTAGCCATGTATTTAACTGCAATGATGAACAGGCTCCAGAGTACCTTCAGGTTTTTGAAAGAGTAAATGAATCCCACCACTATAACACCAGACACAGGGTTAATGCTCTGATTTTACCAAAGGTTGGTTCATATGGTATAAAATCCTTCCACTACATAGGTGCCACAATCTAGAACTCTTTGCCAGACGAGATCCAGACTACGTTCAGTAAATCTCTTTTTAAAGTGAGATGTAAAAAACATTTCATGTCAGTCCTCTGAGTCATAAAAAAGAAATTCATCAATTCTAGTCTGAACGTTTGTATTATACTATATGATATTATTGTAATGTCAATCTTGAGCAGTGAAGTTGATCATTACATGTGATGCCATTGGACTCTGGGCAGACTGGGATCACTATGGAAATAAGTTTCTAACTTTTGTGTATATTTCCTGTGTCTGGTTAGAATTCTCTTGCATAGCAGTTGATGACTCTCCAACTAGTCACCTTTATATATGATTTTTTTGTATGCCAAATGCTATGTAATACACATCGTACTAGACCGAATGCAATCAAATCAATTCAAATAAAAAATCAGTTAAACATTAATGGGTTTATTTCTAAATGATGTCTTTATAAGAAAGATATCACTGAATTTGTGAGACCTATTTAGGACACTGTTGGCAAGAATCTGTTAACCATCTAATTGCATTCAAGTGTTGTAGATGTATCAAAAAACATATAAAAAAAAACACCTCTTGAATGCCTGAATGACTAAACAGTAGCATGTGAAATACATAACTCATGTCCAATAAATAGTAGGCAAGACCAGGAATGTTCATTTAATGAACGTTCCTGGCAAGACTTAGTAACCAACTGATAGCATTCAAGTGATGCAGATATGGGAAAAAACATTCTAAATATTTGAATGACTAGATAGTGCATTTGAAATGCAAAACTCACCATTTATAAAAAATAAAAATTTAAGATTTAGGAAAAAAAAGAGGTCGTAATGACTAAATAGTGCAATTTGCAAAGTCCAAAAAGTCTTCATTTGCTGCAAGAAAAGATTTAGGCAAAAAAGAAATCCAAATGACCAAATAGTGCCATTTTTAAAATCCCACATCCTTCATTTGGTGCAAGAAAAGATTTTAACAAAAAAGAAATCTGAATGACCAGATAGAGTAGTACCATTTTAAAATCCCACATCCTTTATTTGCTGTGCACAATAAGATTAAGACAAGTTAGTAATCTGCTCATCCACTTACCTCAAGTTCATGGCGCTTATCTGTGTGTGTGTGTGTGTGTGCCTTAATCCGTCAAGGAAGGCCGCTACGGAGGCCCAGCTTTTATACGAGTAGTCCACTCCCACTCAGGGGCCTTTACACAGAGAAACGTGCTCTCAGGTCACATGTGCTCTAACGTCACCACAGCAGCAACCATTCTGTGAATGGAGCCCACTGTCAGTCATCATTCAGGCAAGTTCTAGGCCAAGGAAAGTACAAAAGATGTTTCTCTGCGAATGAAGTCCACTGTCAGTCATCATTCAGGCAAGTTCTAGGCCAAGGAAAGTACAAAAGATGTTTCTCTGCGAATGAAGTCCACTGTTTGTCATCATTCAGGCAAATTCTAGGCCAAGGAAAGTACTAAAGATGTTTCTATGCGAATGAGGTCCACTATTTGTCATTATTCGGGCAAATTTTAGGCCAAGGAAAGTACGATAGATGTTTCTCTGCGGATGAAGCCCACTGTTTGTCATCATTCGGGCAAGTTCTAGGCCAAGGAAAGTACGAAAGATATTTCTTTTCAATGAAATATAAGTATACTCCTTCACCAAAGATGTTTCTTTTCAACGAAATATATTTATTATGTCTGATATCCTTTAGGCAAGTTCTAGGCCAAGGAAAGTAGGAAGGATGTTTCTTGTCAGTGAATTATATTTATACTCCAGCACCGAAGGTGTTTCTTTTCTATGAAATATATTCATGATGCCCATCATTCTTTAGAAAGTTCTAGGCCAAGTAAAGTACCAAAGAAAGGAAAGTACCAAAGATGGTTCTTGTCATTGAAATTCATATATTATATCTGTTATCCTTCGCTGAAGTTCTAGGCCAAGGAAAGCACCAACGATGTTTCTTCTCAATGAAATACATTTATAATGTTTATTATCCTTCAAAAAGGTTTTAGGCCAAGGAAAATATAAAATAATTTTTTTAAATGTCCTAAAAAAGACCTTCATCTCTCTGGCAAGTTCTACTAGGCAAAGGAAAGTACCAGAGATGTTTCTTTCAACAAAATGAATTTTTTTTTCAGTGAAGTGCCATTGAACTGCATCACCAATGACGTTATTTTACAATGAAATACATTTATAATGTCCATGATCCTTCAAAAATGTTTTAGGCCAAGGAAAATGTTATGATTTTTCTTTTGTATTAGTTACATTTATAATGTCCATTATTCTTCAAGTAAGTTCTAGGCAAGAAAATGGCTAAATATATTTCTTTCAACAAAATGAATTTTGATTTTAATTGCATTCTGTGAATGGAGCCTTCTGTTATCCTTCCTTTGGGCAAGTTTTAGGCCAAGGAAAGTACCAGAGATGTTTCTTTCAACAAAATGCATTTTAATATTAATTGCATTCTGTGAATGAAGCTAACTGTACGTCATCCTTTGGCCAAGTTCTAGGCCAAGTAAAGTACCAAGTAAAGTACCAATGATGTTTCATTCAACAAAATGTATTTATAATGTATACTTAATTATTTTTCAAGCGAGTTCTAGGCCAAGGAAAGTACCAAGTAAAGTACCAATGATGTTTCGTTCAACAAAATCTATTTATAATGTATACTTAATCATTCTCCAAGCAAGTTCTAGGCCAAGGAAAGAACTGTAGATGTATCTTTTCAGTGAAATATATTTATGATGCCCTCATTCTTCAAGGGAAGTACCAACGATATTTCTTTTCAATGGGTCCTTTTTAAGTTTCCTCCACCACTTCCAACTGGTGAATCATTACTTAGTCTTGATAAGGTAAACAACCTGACAATTACAAATGCCACATATCTATATTATAAGCCAGTAGGCCATATCCTTTGCAACGGTAAAACTCCGTTGCCACACCTGTTTCCCTGATTCTAAGTGGGACGTTTGGTAGATGAGTGTGTCTACATGGTTAGAATAAATCATGAGTGCTATGATAAACGGACACCATCCCCCATCATTTCATTACAGCCGGTCTGATATCTTATTTATCAATGGTATATCTGTTTGCCAATCCTCTTGAAATATTGATACAAAGGTTAGGTAGCCCTAAGTGTGTGATCGCAGGGATATCTGGGTGCTCTGATATTTTAGCTATTTAGACATTAAAAGAAATATCATGGATATCGTGCGCGGGACGGGTACTTTTCTAGTACTAGAATATAGCATAAATTTGAATACTACATATTGATTCTAGGAATTGGTTTTACATACTGTTGACCATTCCCAAGAAGATGCTATGGCAAGTTAATCATTATGCTGGTGCTGGTTAATTTGGCCAATACAAAATGATGCAAAAAACAAACTGAAAAATGACTGAAACCCTGGCATATTGGTACTCATCTGAGAGTACTCAGTGAGAGCTATCCAATGAATACCAACATGACAGGGTTTTATATTGTTTTAGAAAATCTTTGCATCCTTATGCCTTGAAGAAAAGTTACAGCCTTAGCATTGGAAGGGTTAAAGGTTAAATCTCAATGCTGTATAGATAATCACACATCCACAGGAAGTCAACAGAAATTTGACCACTACTCGGTGGTTCTAGGAATGGGTTGTTATGTTGACTACTCCCACAAAGATTCTAAGTCAAGGAAACACTGTCTTAATGATATATAATTGTCACACCTTTTCATGAAGTTAACAGAAATATGAATGCTATACATCGATTTTAACCCTCCCAATCCTAAGGCTATTTTCGCCCAAACACAAGGACACAAAGATTTTTGAAAACCTTCTAAACTCATTTCAAGTTGGTATTATTTGGATAGTTCTCGCTGAGTACTCTCAGATGAGTACCCATATGCCAGGGATTCAGTCAATTTTTTAGCTTTTTTGTACCATTTTGTATTGGCCAAATTAACCTTAGCATAATGGTTAACCCATTAATTTAAGCATTAATCTAAGTTCCTCTTAGTGAGAGGCCCTTAGTGGTGAGAGACAGCAAGCAGCCAGTTGCAATGACTTAGACCAATCTGCCATCAGGGCAGGCCCTTAGTGGTGAGAGACAGCAAGCAGCCAGTGGCAATACCTAAGACCACTCTGCCATCAGGGCAGGCCCCCCGTTGTGAAAGATAGCAAACAGTCAGTGAAATGCATTAGACCACTGCCATCAAGGCAGGCCCTTAGTAGTGAAAGACAGCCAGCAGCCAGTGGCAATACCTAAGACCACTCTGCCATCAGGGCAGGCCCCCCGTTGTGAAAGATAGCAAACAGTCAGTGACAATGCATTAGACCACTGCCATCAAGGCAGGCCCTTAGTAGTGAAAGACAGCCAGCAGCCAGTGGCAATACCTTAGACCACTCTGCCATCAGGGCAGGCCCCCCGTTGTGAAAGATAGCAAACAGTCAGTGACAATGCATTAGACCACTGCCATCAAGGCAGGCCCTTAGTAGTGAAAGACAGCCAGCAGCCAGTGGCAATACCTTAGACCACTCTGCCATCAGGGCAGGCCCCCCGTTGTGAAAGATAGCAAACAGTCAGTGACAATGCATTAGACCACTGCCATCAAGGCAGGCCCTTAGTAGTGAAAGACAGCCAGCAGCCAGTGGCAATACCTTAGACCGCTCTGCTATCAGGGCAGGCCCTCAGTGGTGAGAGGCAGCGAGCAGCCAGTGGCAATACCTTAGACCACTCTGCCATCAGGGCAGGCCCTTAGTAGTGAGAGACAGCCAGCAGCCAGTGGCAATGCCTTAGACCACTCTGCCATCATGGCAGGCCCTCAGTTGTGAAAGATAGCAAACAGTCAGTGGCAACGCATTAGACCACTGCCATCAAGGCAGGCCCTTAGTAGTGAAAGACAGCCAGCAGCCAGTGGCAATACCTTAGACCGCTCTGCTATCAGGGCAGGCCCTCAGTGGTGAGAGGCAGCGAGCAGCCAGTGGCAATACCTTAGACCACTCTGCCATCAGGGCAGGCCCTTAGTAGTGAGAGACAGCCAGCAGCCAGTGGCAATGCCTTAGACCACTCTGCCATCATGGCAGGCCCTTAGTAGTGAAAGACAGCCAGTGGCAATACCTAAGACCACTCTGCCATCAGGGCAGGCCCCCCGTTGTGAAAGATAGCAAACAGTCAGTGACAATGCATTAGACCACTGCCATCAAGGCAGGCCCTTAGTAGTGAAAGACAGCCAGCAGCCAGTGGCAATACCTTAGACCACTCTGCCATCAGGGCAGGCCCCCCGTTGTGAAAGGTAGCAAACAGTCAGTGACAATGCATAATACCACTGCCATCAAGGCAGGCCCTTAGTAGTGAGAGACAGCAAGCAGCCAGTGGCAATACCTTAGACCACTCTGCCATCAGGGCAGGCCCCCCGTTGTGAAAGATAGCAAACAGTCAGTGACAATGCATTAGACCACTGCCATCAAGGCAGGCCCTAAGTAGTGAAAGACAGCCAGCAGCCAGTGGCAATACCTTAGACCAATCTGCCATCAGGGCAGGCCCCCCGTTGTGAAAGATAGCAAACAGTCAGTGACAATGCATTAGACCACTGCCATCAAGGCAGGCCCTTAGTAGTGAAAGACAGCCAGCAGCCAGTGGCAATACCTTAGACCACTCTGCCATCAGGGCAGGCCCCCCGTTGTGAAAGGTAGCAAACAGTCAGTGACAATGCATTAGACCACTGCCATCAAGGCAGGCCCTTAGTAGTGAAAGACAGCCAGCAGCCAGTGGCAATACCTTAGACCACTCTGCCATCAGGGCAGGCCCCCCGTTGTGAAAGGTAGCAAACAGTCAGTGACAATGCATTAGACCACTGCCATCAAGGCAGGCCCTTAGTAGTGAGAGACAGCCAGCAGCCAGTGGCAATGCCTTAGACCGCTCTGCTATCAGGGCAGGCCCTCAGTGGTGAGAGGCAGCGAGCAGCCAGTGGCAATGCCTTAGACCGCTCTGCCATCAGGGCAGGCCCTTAGCGGTGAGAGACTGCGAGCAGCCAGTGGCAATGCCTTAGGTAGCTCTGCCATCAGGGCAGGCCCTTAGTGGTGAGAGACAGCGAGCAGCTAGTGGCAATGCCTTAGACTGCTCTGCCATCAGGGTAGGCCCTTAGTGGTGAGAGACAGCGAGCAGCCAGTGGCAATGCCCTAGACCGCTCTGCCATCAGGGCAGGCCCTCTGTTGTGAGAGATAGCAAGCAGTCAGTGGCAACGCATTAGACCACTGTCAGCAGGGCGGGCCCTCAGTGTTGGGAAACAGTGAGCAGCCAGTGGCAATGCCTTAGACCGCGTTGCCATCAGGGCAGGCATCAGACACATTATTACAGTGATCACTATACAAGTATATGACTCATACTAATAGAGGGTTAATCATGTACAGGTGAACTTGGATATGACGGACCACTGTACGACGGATTTTTGCATATGATGGACGATATGCTTGGTCCCAGTCCGATGCATATCAAGTATTCGTCATATGTATACGACGGTTTTTGCATATGACGGACCAATTTTCCTGGTCCCATTGAGTCTGTCATATCCAAGTTCACCTGTATTATCAGATGGCAGATAGGAAGGGGTTAATTATATGCAAGGATAAGGGGCGGAAGGGGGTGGTGGGGGAGGGGGATTGTAGAGAAAACTGTGAGAAGGGGGACAGATATAAGCAGAAAAACAGTTGTGTAATCTTGAGCTCATGACATTTAAAAACATAACTGGTACTCAATATACGATACTAAATACCAGCATCAAATGGGAAAAAGTATCATATCGAAAAGTATATTGTTTTGTGTCATATGTTAGTGTGTTTATGTTTATGATAGGAGGGCTTAATTAACCACTAGGCCACAATGCGCCCTTGGGATATAACCAA
>OZ012688.1:6423350-6424753 GCA_963942565.1 Maea johnstoni | reverse complement strand
AGTGATTGCTGTTTGCGTACCAGATGTCAGGTGACCCATCTAATTCAACAGATGATGCACTTAGATCTCTTCAGAAAAGATTATGTGGCCTTCCCCAGTAGCCGAGTGGTCTAGTGATTGCTGTTAGCGTACCGGATGTATCGTCTAGTGAATAGGTCAGGTGACACATCTAGTGCAACAGATAATGCACTTCAACAGATCTCCTTCAGAAAAGATAGGGTGGGGACATCCCCAGTAGCCGAGTGGTCTAGTGATTGCTGTTAGCGTACCGGATGTATTGTCTAGTGAATAGGTCAGGTGACACATCTAGTGCAACAGATAATGCACTTCAACAGATCTCCTTCAGAAAAGATAGGGTGGGGACATCCCCAGTAGCCGTGTGGTCTAGTGACTGCTGTTAGCTTACCGGATGTATTGTCTAGTGAATAGGTCAGGTGACACATCTAGTGCAACAGATAATGCACTTCAACAGATCTCCTTCAGAAAAGATAGGGTGGGGACATCCCCAGTAGCCGTGTGGTCTAGTGACTGCTGTTAGCGTACCAGATGTATCATCTAGTGAATAGGTCATGTGACACATCTAGTGCAACAGATAATGCACTTCAACAGATCTCCTTCAGAAAAGATAGGGTGGGGACATCCCCAGTAGCCGTGTGGTCTAGTGACTGCTGTTAGCGTACCGGATGTATTGTCTAGTGAATAGGTCAGGTGACACATCTAGTGCAACAGATAATGCACTTCAACAGATCTCCTTCAGAAAAGATAGGGTGGGGACATCCCCAGTAGCCGTGTGGTCTAGTGACTGCTGTTAGCGTACCAGATGTATCATCTAGTGAATATGTCATGTGACACATCTAGTGCAACAGATAATGCACTTCAACAGATCTCCTTCAGAAAAGATAGGGTGGGGACATCCCCAGTAGCCGTGTGGTCTAGTGACTGCTGTTAGCGTACCGGATGTATTGTCTAGTGAATAGGTCAGGTGACACATCTAGTGCAACAGATAATGCACTTCAACAGATCTCCTTCAGAAAAGATAGGGTGGGGACATCCCCAGTAGCCGTGTGGTCTAGTGACTGCTGTTAGCGTACCGGATGTATTGTCTAGTGAATAGGTCAGGTGACACATCTAGTGCAACAGATAATGCACTTCAACAGATCTCCTTCAGAAAAGATAGGGTGGGGACATCCCCAGTAGCCGTGTGGTCTAGTGACTGCTGTTAGCGTACCGGATGTATTGTCTAGTGAATAGGTCAGGTGACACATCTAGTGCAACAGATAATGCACTTCAACAGATCTCCTTCAGTAAAGATAGGGTGGGGACATCCCCAGTAGCCGTGTGGTCTAGTGATTGCTGTTAGCGTACCGGATGTATTGTCTAGTGAATATGTCATGTGACACATC
>OZ012688.1:6345850-6418350 GCA_963942565.1 Maea johnstoni | reverse complement strand
AACACATGTTTCAGACATGAAAATTAGAATAAAACAATGGATTAGTTAACATAACTTGTTCATGAGAAATTGAGCTTAATGTGTACCACCTAAATTACTTAGGATGATACTAGACTAGAAAATTCTTCCCAAACAAAGAATAATCTGTTTTCACCTACTCTGCTAATGCTGATTGGTCAATGTATGTATGAAGTTTATTGACTGTATCAGCATGATAAAACACCACAAATACAACATAAATAATAAGAGATCTAAGGAAATGATAATACAATAATAGGTGTCAGACATGCGCCAATTCATACTATATAAATTCTTAGATGAAGAAAAGAATGGATATGTAGCGAGAGATCAACTACTATATGCGTTGTAGTGAAGAGCTGGACGCGGAAGGGGTTTCTGATCTGACAATCAGCGTGAGTTCACGAGGTCCAATCGGGACTCATGCATCATTTATATTACAGAGAAACGTGTGTGCCAGCATCATCTGAGCATGCACAGAGCACGACTTTTGGGCTAGTGGTTGAGGCTAGCCTGTTCAGGTTGACCGGCTGGTTTCATATCCACTTGTTTTTATTTATCTATTTATCACCTCTGAAATTTGATACAGTAATGACAGAATATAACTGTAACGTGTTGTTCAATGCTTCCAACAATAGCACATGTCCCTTTTGCACTTTGTGCAAAACCAGGCGCGAGTTCACATATATAACATATGATTCACGTCAAAACACACGCTAAATATCTTTTTCTAGGAGGGGCTAGTCCACTCTGTGGCGCAGTGTATAGTACTGGCAGAGCTGCCCATTGCGTCAGCTGTTTGTCCAGAGAGACTACCCCCTCTATTGTTTGAGAACCTGCATGCGGCTAAAAATAAGCGACCCATCTCCCTGCACCTTGCCAAACCAGTCGGAGTGAGGGTTGGAGTTAGCTGCCCCGAGTATTGTTCACTTACCTTTCAAGCAACCCATTTTCTTTTAACCTTCCCAAGTGGGTGAACAAACCTGCTGGACGGCTAATCCTTGCCGAATTTAAACTTCCTTTATAATATCGGGCCCTGGTGTATTAATATTCACACACCTGATGTATTGGGTCATTATGACTCCCACCTATCAAGTTAACCTTTCCAATGCTGAGGCTACTTCGTTCAAAGCGCAATGACACAAAGATTTGTGAAAAACATCTAAACCATGTCATGTTGGTATTCATTGGATAGCTCTCACCTCGTACTCTCAGATGAGTACCCATTTGCCAGGGTTTCAGTGATTTTTCAGTTTCTTTGCATCTTTTTGTATTGGCCAAATTAGCCATCAGCAGCATAAGGGTTAGTTTCCTATTGTTGACTTGTAAAGGCTAATGGTGCTATGTCTGAGTAAAGAGAGAAAGTGTGTCTGAGAAAAACATTGAGGAAGGGCAAAACATGCTTAACCCTTATACTGCCGGTTGCTAATTTGGTCAATACAAAATGATGCAAAAAAACTGAAAAATGACTGAAACCCTGGCAAATGGGTACTCATATGAGAGTACTCAGTGAGAGCTTTCGAATGAATACCAATATGACAGGGTTTAGGTGATTTTTTTTCCAAAAATAGTTGCTTCCTTGTGCTTTGGACGAAAGTAGTCTTAGAATTGGAAGGATTAATGTGGGAACATCAATTAATTAGCGATGTCGCCACAGATTGAATGATGAGGGTGTTGACGATCATCATGCCAATTACGCTAGCGACGAGCGCACGTAACACCTCAAATATCAATCGACTTTAAAGACAGCAGTCAAGATAACTTTGCGCCCGGACTGTCACGATGTCCCTGTTTTCACAACAACAATTAACGAGCTACATACATAACTTACACTTTTTACACACACAAGATTAGGGATGGATACTTCTAAGAATGAAATGGTACGATATCGGTACACTTTTTTCACACACAAAATTAGGGATGAATACATCTAAGAATAAAATGGTTTGATATCAATACCGGTACAGTATTTTAACGGTACTGTTAACTGTACTTTATTGCATTATTACCTTGTAATTTTGTATTGGCCAAATTAGCCACAAACAGCATAAGGGTATTAATATTCACACAGCTGATGTATTGGGTCATTATGCCTTCCACCTACCAAGTTAATATGGGTGTGGCAGATCTAACGTTGTTATGTCACCTTGTGCGTCATGAGTTGACAACACTTTGTCTCTGTCTGCCTTAATGTCCTATTACATAATGGCTGATATTTGAGTGGATGCAGAGGGGCATGCTCACCTAGCCTTGCGGTCTAGTGTAGAGCACAATCTTTGCTGACTGTATCTTACCACTGCTGAAGGGAAAGGCTGGGCTTCTATATCTGGTTCCAGCTTAAAGATGAGCAAGTTCCCAGTGACTTGGGTAGAGTGACATTTTTTCTGCCCTAATGAAAAAAAAAATCTGAACTCTTTGTCTCACTTGTCTGGCTGAAGGCAGAAGCAGATTTGGCTACTTGGATTTAGAATATAGGAGAAGTTAAAATCAGAAATCCCTGTGCGTGCAGCCCCCCTTTAACAGTATGTCAGAGGAGAATGGCTGAAGTCCACATATTTCATGGTACTAGTATGTTTCTGATGTTGGGCCTATTACAAGTCAAGGGCCGCCTTGAAGCAATCGCATACTAATGCCCAAGTCACATTAAGGGAGATAATCGTACAGCTGAGATTATTGCATGAGATATATATATATATAAGGGGGATTCCACTGACTTTTTCCTCGATTTCAGTTGCACGACTATTGTGCAATAGTTGCAAGCCATTGAGATAATTGCAAAACTGTTGTGCAATTATTGCACCTATTGAAGGTTCTAAAGAATCACAGCTTTTTCATGAATCAATTTGGAAATTGGCTTCGACTGAAAATATGCAAAAAAAATCGCAAGCGATGGACTTTTTAGTTGAACTGGGTGCCCACAGTAAAAGTTTTGGGCATACAATTTTTCAAGTTGGACCACAATACTCAGATTTCAACCATAAACATGTATAAACTTAATGGAATAAGGCATAATATCCTTGTACAATGTCATGGGAATTGAATTATAAACTGATGAAAAATTTAATTATGTGCTTGAGATTGACATTTTAAAAAATACCTCACAAAAGAATTTGGGTGTCCTGAGGGGTGATTTTTTAGGTCTAGGGTGTCCAAAAGATGCCCAGATACACAGGTAAAAGTTGACGGGCCCGTACGGCCTCGTAACGTGCCCGTTACGGGCCGTTTTTCGATCCCTCAATATATCGAAATTTCACGGCTTGAAAACCCGTAACGGACCCATTATCTGTAACGGTCTCGTAATGGACCCATAACAGGCTCGTTATAACGAGCCCGTTACGGGCCGTTTTTCGATCCCTCAATATATTGTTATTTCACGGCTTGAAACCCCGTAACGGACCCATTATTTTTACGGGTCTGTCATAACGGGCCCATAACGGGCTTGTTATACCGAGTCCGTTACGGGCCCGTTCAAACGGGTTCTGAGCCTGTAACGGGCCCGTATGGGCCTGTCAATTTTTACCTGTGTACCATGCTGTCTAAGACTACGCTTAGTATCCTTTTATGAACTTAACTGGCCATCAACAATTATTTCATGCACATCATATTTATTTCAGGTACCAGTACCGCATTATGATGTATTTGTTCAGTCAGACACTTAGCAGCATGTTTCTTTATAGTGTTATGGCTGTAAGAGCTTTTTACAAATCAATGTATTGCAGGGCTCAAAATTAAGATTTTTCCAAATATGCATGTGCCTATAACACATCACTGTAACTGTTGGCTAACTTTTGCCACACTGAGTATTAGTGGGTTAAATCACTTAGTGATTTCTGATCTCTCGTGTAATGTATTTGATTTCCCATCTCTTCACTTAATAAAGGTGTCACCTTACCTGGGTTCTCTTAACCCTTCCAATGCCAGCCATAAATATATGCCCTTGTGGTAACATAACTTAGAGAACCATGCACACATATATGAGTATGAGATATAGAGGTTCCATCACAAGTGGATGGAAGGAGGAGGTATCTTGCACAAGTGAGTGATTTTGTGTCTTGGGACGAGGCTTGCCGAGTCCCAAGACACAAAATCACTTACGAGTTATGTTATGGAACCTGTTTCTCCCACGATAAAAAGGAGTAATTTAAATGTTTTACCATGAGGTTAGCTAGCTAAACTAATTCAGCCAAAGGTCACCCGCGCACTAGTTCAACAATGGTAATACGCATTTGTTGTGACGTGCACTGTTTGTTTTCCCCAGAAACTGGCGCCAGATCACGTACGTGACGCTTGTTCACATCCACGCGCGCTATTGTTAGGTCTTCCTTTCACCTAGCAGCAGTGACCCTTTGATTGAAATTGAGAGATCTGATTGGACAGTTACACTAGTTTGACCTTTCACCCCATTGAAGACAGCCCATTGAGGACAACTTATCCTTAACTGTAAAACGCACCTCAGAGTGGGAGAAAATCAAATTCATTTAAACTAAAAGAAGAGCTTGGCTCTGCGATCTAACAGGCCCTCGAGATAGCTTGCAAGTAAGGTAGTTGACTGTCAAAGTGTTGTGCTCAATTCAAGGTTTATTTTGATCTGTCACATTACTAGAGTGGACCAAAGATGTATACAATCAAACATGACCAACTTGGTACTGGATTTTGGCCAATAATTTCGATTCCGATTTGGTATCAGACATTTTTTGGAAAAATTACAATTTGAACTTTTGTAAGAGTTAAAATGAAAGGGTTATTTATCTTGCTATATCTATTTGTATATGGTCTTAATATTTTCTTTTCTCTTTCAGAGTCCTGGTGAAAGGTCACAGTGCCAAGATAGGGCATACACAAAAAATAGAGGTATGTAAATAAGGAGTAGACTGAAATGTATTATGATTGTCTGGTAAGGAGTGGGATATTTCAAGTATTTTTTGATTTTTTCAAAGTCATTTTTGAGAAAGAATTTTTTGTGTTAAATGTGAAGCGTAGAAAACCAGACGTTAAGGATGTAACTGCTATATGCACCCTACAAGAATAGTGACTACTTTGCACACAGCCAAGTGTAGATGTGTGTGGGAATATACATATATATATATATAATTTATATATATATATATATATATATATATATATATATATATATATATATATATATATATATATATATATATATATATATATATATATATATATATATAAATAGATAGATATAGATAGATATATTTCTCTCTCTCCCTTATCCTGATGCTATTTTCTGCTGTGGTAGGTGTGGTTTGTAGATGAGGGGAAAACAGCCACAGTCTCCAGCCACCAACTCCTCCAGATTCCTGACCACCTTGCAAGGGAACCATTCCAGGTAGGACTTCTTGTAGAATTTCACTTAATTGTCTACTAACTCTTATGCTGCTGGTGGCTAATTTGGCCAATGCGAAGTGATGCAAAAAAAACTTTTTAAAGATAACTGAAACCCTGGCTCATGGGTACTCATCTAAGAGTGCTCGGCATGAGCTATCCAATGAATACCAACATGACACGGTTTCGATAGTTTTCAAAAATCTTTGCATTTTTGTGCTTTGGATAAAAGTAGCCTCAGCATTAGAAGGGTTAATGTGGTACATTATATTCGGGTAATAAGTACTGTAGATCTGGTTAATTTGCCCTGTCCAAAATTTGCCGATCTAGCCTTTATCAGAAATTTCTGTATTGACTGATGATCATGCATGAAAACAGCAGTGACTTGTCACACTGATATTATTACGGTACCCCTGGGAGGAGTGACGCAGGGCAGAGCGGCACACCTGCCTGGTTTAAATCATATTATGATTACGTTATTAGCTGGGTTAGGGAGAGGGAATTAAATTAATAATGATAAGCCACGGGGGACGAGTTGGCACAATAATACTAGGTAATGTACACTAGTAGGTGTCCGCTCTCACTTAGGCTCTTGATGAGTGGAATCAACAGCCAGCCACTTGACAGTCTCAATTACAATTCACCCTCGCAATCTCTCATTCAGGATGTAATAACTGTGTCCTGTTTATTCGTCATTGTCTCACCACTTGACAGTCTCAATTACAATTCACCCTCGCAATCTCTCATTCAGGATGTAATAACTGTGTACTGTTTATTTGTTTATTTTGCCGATCTGAAGCTCTTCAGAATTTTTCAAATAAAAAATTTACTGATAGCGTCTGATTTGCGGATAACGACAAATTAAAATCATCAGTTGATTAACAGGATTGACAATTAAGTAATTAAGGATCGAGAGGCATCTTTTAGAAACTGACACACTTGGTGAAACTTTCCTGGTAATAGTTGGGTGAGCTGTGTCGAAGATGAAAATTATACAGTCCTATGATTATTTGCTTTATCTTTTTATTCTGTGGTTATGTAATGCATTTTCTTGATGTATACCATTCCAAATGGACAACAATTCATTGGGCAGAAAGGTTCTTTTTTAGATTTTCTACATTTATACTAGCATGGACTTCCAACTCTTTTATGACCATCATATATATATGATATATATATATATATATATATATATATATATATATATATATATATATATATATATATATATATATATATATATATATATATATATATGTATATACAGTCAAACTTGCCTCAACGACCACTTCTCTTAAACGACCACTTGCCTTGAAGGACCGTTTCAAATCCCCCCAAGGCTATTCCCTCTATATTTTACCTCGATTAAGCGACCACTTGCTTGACGCGACCAACGACCATGAAATCTTATCCCTAAGAGTAAATGGTCCTTTATTCAACTGCCACTCGAATGCCTAGACGCCTTGTATATATTGGAAAGGGCACAATAAAATGATGAAGTATATCATTTCTGAGGGTCCTCAATTAATGATATAGTTCAACTTTTATTTTTCTGAATTGTTTATTCTTAAAATATCAATGAAGAAATTTCAACAAACGCAGCTTAACATAAAAGCCTCATTGTTGGAAATTCTTTGTTTTTCATAACCTCGCTCAGACCCTGAACCCCTTCTTAAGAGACCACCTCTTTAAAAGACCACTTTTAACATCTCCCTTGAGCGGTCGCTTAATAGAGGTTTGACTGTATATATATATATATATATATATATAATATATATATATATATATATATATATATATATATATATATATATATATACATATATACAAATTTGCCTTCTTTTGTTGTTTTTCAGGCAGTAGAGGTCTATATCTGCAGAGTTAAGCCTATGGACAATGACATAGAATTCACATTCAAGGTGGGTTTCAACTATTCAGCCCATTCATGCCTGAAGATCGCCTTGAATAATTACGTCTGCAATTATGATATTTCTGAAAATAACTTTGGAATTAAGTTGAAATTTGCAAAGTATTTGAAGGGGAGTTTTGGGTTTGGTTCTCATTAACTTTTCTCCTTGAAATTCTTTCTGAAATATGCTCTGGTAAGAATGATATCACCAATATAGTCAGAGCGTTTTGGGCGCTACTGGCATGAATGGGTTAACTCTTTTTAATAGTCTTTATACCTATTAATTGTTTGTATGTTGTTTGGATTAATGACAACATTTCATTGTTAGACGTTTTCTCACCAAGCAAGTGTTCCCTTTGAAAAAAAGTCAAATTAGTGTTGAGAGAATCTTACTATTCAGAGTAGGTAAAATTTTGAGGAGATTTGTATTTCGTTTTATATAAAATTATCTCCCATTCAATCCTTGTCTTCTGATTAACACAAATATCTTCATAAAATTTCTCTTTTTGGATGGTATTATAGATATGAAATAACTGAGGAATAGTGCATAAATTATTACAGTTGTTGGTTGTTTTCTGATAAACGTTTCTACTTCAAAATAGCTCTTTTTGGTGTTATGATATCAATGGGTATAGGTTACAACATACCCCATCATACTCTTAGTTCCACCAATAGAATGTTTTTTGAGTTTTTGATGATTTTGGAAATAGTGTAAGATATTGCAATGAATTTTTTTTTATTTAAGTAATAATTTCTCCCATGAAATATTTTCCAGATGATTTACTTTATTTAGAAAGATATCCCTTAAACAGTCCATCTTTTTTAGGGGGGAGGTGTGCTCGAGGGACTAAAATATGAGAATGCTGCATTGTTTCTAAGAACTTAAATATGTGGAATAAAATACCAACCACAAAATGACAAATCATTGCAAAATATTTGTATATTTTTTTCAGGCAAGCATTTATGTACATGAGTTAGTCTACAGTAAAGATGGCCGCCAAATGGATGGCAGGATAGTTCTAAGGTAAGTAGTAGATAGCTGACTGTATGATTATTTTGTTAACTTTATGTGGAAGTTCAGTTACCATAATTTGTTCTGGTCAATTGTATTTTGTAGATTGTATTTTATTTCACCAGTATTGTTGCTTTGCCACATATTTGTTGAAAAGTTTTAGTTGTTTTATTGAAGCTGAGACTGATATACTTCTAAGGATTCCCTTGCCATGTTGGGCAAATAAGTATTAGTTTTTACAGCCCAACAAAAAAAAAAGAATATGGGAAACATTGAAATCTCAAAGTTTCTCTGCAATCAAAATATAATTAGAGTTCTTTGTTTTGTTTTGTTTTCATATTTATAACATGCTATTTTGGGCAAGGAAGTAGTGACTTGTACTTTGTCAGATACTGTAGGACACACAATTTACGCGTCTGTTTTTATATATAAAAACGCTGTACTTTTTTTTCTGTACTTTGGCGCTGTCAGCGGCGGCTACTGTCACTAACATAAAAATACGCTATGGTGCGAAAATTCCCCAATTCGCTTTATTTGGGACACGCGTAATATGTGTGTTCTACGGTACTATTTTTATTTGCCATGGCACGACTCGTTCAGTGACCAGGGGTCAGAACATGTTAATTAAAGGTCCATATGCCCATGTGGTAAAAATCACATCCTTTTTATAGTCGTTTCCCTTCAGGATCTTAGCCAGAATTTTTAAGGCCTATCCAAAACAGAAATTCCAAAGTCTCTGCCTGTCTAGATTTTGCTATTAATCTGCTTCAAATCTTTATACTATCTACATTTAAGAGCCTATTGTGTCCAAAAGACAGGTGAATGGGTCCTGGCTAATCCCTGTTTCACGAGTGTGCCCATGTATGTACCGTTAATTCTCGGTAATTTAGACCACCCTAAGAATTTGTGCCACAATAACTATTGTGCAAAACTTTTTTTTTTAAGTCTGGGCCATCCTTAATCTATCATTGGCCATCATTAAGGGAAATCTGGGCCATGACTTCTTTGCATTGTCTGTATTTTCACAAAATATGAGCCACCCTCAACCCATACAAATTCTCATTGATAAAAAGTGTACTAAATTACTGAGAATTTACGGTAACTGTTTTGTTTCAGCCTAGGAAACACCCTGTGGCTGGACCCGATGCTGGAGAGGGTTCACCTCAAGGCCCTTAACGTCATGACCAACCAGTGCAACATCCGGCGAGAACTGCTCAAAAATCAGCTCGCCATAGACAACCCTAAGGTAGGCTTACATGTGGAGTTGCTTTATCTAACCCTTCCAATGCTGCTGGTGGCATTTTGGGCAATACAAAATGATGTAAAAAACCCGTAAGATTACTGAAACCCTGGCAAATGGATACTTATCTAAGAATACTCAGCGATAGCTATCCAATGAATACCAACATGACAGGGTTTTCAAAAATGTATGCGTTCTTGTGCCTTTCATGAAAGTAGCCTCAGCGTTGAAAGGGTTAACCCTCCCAATGCTGAGGCTACTTCGTCCAAAGCACAAGATTCCATTGATCTCCGTGTCAACTATCGTCTGGACTGAAAAGTTTTCAAAATAACTTTGAGATTAATCATAAATTCACAAAATATTTGAAGGAGAGTTGTGGGTTGGATTTTGATCTACGTTTCCCCTTCAAATATTTTCTGAAAATTGTATTTGAAAGAGAGGTATCACCAAAATAGTCAGGCTGTTTTGGGCACTACAGGCATGAATGGGTTAATGAGATAAGGCGACCCGTAATTGAATTGTAGTTTCCCGGATCCGCCGAACTAAAAGGAAACCACCCGACGAAAAAAAAAATCAGTATTAATTTTTTTTTTATCATAGACGGCCGACCCAACTTGAAAGTATCCGATGAGAAATAAACAACAGGTAGAAATCTCGCCAGACAACATGTTTCATGCGAGAAATCTCCCCATTTATTGATGTCAGCCCAGGTTTTTTCTCGCTACGACGGACCAACTTTTGGTTGGTCACGCTCGATTTATACCGCGAGTTATGGCGAAATTCAGACAGAATAGGTGAGATATGTATCTCACCTATGCCTACACGTATTTCTTTGCAAGATTAGAAAAGAAATACATGAATCATAAGATTTATTTCAGCAAGAAATTCAATGTGCGCGCCATGGGTCAAAACGATCGCAGGCGCTGTAGATCGAGTGTTGCCACCTAATTGTTTACGATCAACAATTGTTCCCTTACACTTTTTGGCATAACTAATTGACATCTAAGTCAATTAGATGTCAGGGAACACTATTATCAACTTAGAAATTTATATTTTCTAAGTTGGAACGATCAACAATTAGTTGAAGACAATAGATTGAATTCGAAAATAGCGTTCGTTACTTTCGAATTCAAAATGGCGGCCATGGCAAATCGTCCATTTGATTGAAGTTGGTTCAACTTCATTAACTGATATTCTCCTTTTCATTTACTGTCACAAGCTGTGAGCATTCATACTGTATATATATATATATATATTTATGCAAATGTATACTTTGATAGTAAAATACCTTCTAAATAATCAAAAAAAAATGACCGACTCATTAATGCTCAGGTTCAGAAAAAAATAAAAAAATAGGATTTTTATTTTATTTTTATTTACCTCCCTACCGACTCTGCAAAAATGGTCTGGGAAAGATCCGGGAAACTACAAATCAATTAAGGGTCGCCTAAAGATGAGCAAGTGGAAGAAGATGGTTACCATTGATTATAATCATTATAGTACTTATTGAGATGATGATAGGTTAATGAAAAGGTTAAAAATGGTGATAATTTAGATTTGATAATAATGCTAATTTGACTCAATTGGTACCATTTAATATACCATTTCATTCTTTAAAGGTACTCTTGACAATACAGGCAAACTTGCATATGACAGATCACTAATACGCCAGACTTTTGGCTATGACGGACGATATGCTTGGTCCCAGTCCCATGCATATCAAGTATGTGTCATATGTATATGACAGACTTTGCATATGACTGACCAATTTTCCTGGTCCTATTGAGTCTGTTATATGCAAGTTTGCCTGTGCTAACCAATGTAAAGTTATCATTCATTAGGGATCGTCCAGGATCCTAATCATGACTATTTACAAAAAAATAATTACAAGGTAATAATGCAATAAAGTACAGTTAACAGTACCGTTAAAATACTGTACCGGTATTGATATCAAACCATTTCATTCTTAGATGTATTCATCCCTAATTTTGTGTGTGAAAAAAGCGTACCGATATTGTACAATTTCATTCTTAGAAGTATCCATCCCTAATCTTGTGTGTGTAAAAAGTGTAAGTTATGTATGTAGCTGGTTGATTGTTGTTGTGACAACATGGACATCGTGACAGTCCAGGCGCAAAGTTATCTTGACTGCTGTCTTTAAAGTCGATTGATATTTGAGGCGTTACGTGGGCTTGTCGCTTGCGTAATTGGCATGATGTTCGTCAACACCCTCATCATTCAATCTGTGGCGACATCGCTAATTAATTGATGTTCCCACATTAATCCTTCCAATTCTAAGACTACTTTCGTCCAAAGCACAAGGAAGCAACTATTTTTGAAAAAATCACCTAAACCCTGTCATATTGGTATTCATTCGAAAGCTCTCACTGAGTACTCTCATATGAGTACCCATTTGTCAGGGTTTCAGTAATTTTTTAGGTTTTTTGCATCATTTTGTATTGACCAAATTAGCAACCGGCAGCATAAGGGTTAAGCATGTTTTGCCCTTCCTTGATGTTTTTCTCAGACACACTTTCTCTCGTTACTCGGACGTAGCACCATTAGCCTTTACAAGTCAACAATAGGAAACTAACCCTTATGTTGCTGATGGCTAATTTGGCCAATACAAAAAGATGCAAAGAAACTGAAAAATCACTGAAATCCTGGCATGTGGGTACTCATGTGAGAGTACTCAGCGAGAGCTTTCCAATGAATACCAGCATGGCAGGTTTAGTTGGTTTTCAGAGAACTTTTCGTCCTTGTGCTTTGGATGAAAGTAGCCTCAGCATTAATAGGATTAACCCATTCATGCTTGGAGATGTACGTGACCAGTGTTGTCTGAACCTGTCACTCTTTTTAGAATGATTTTGGAAGTAAGCATAAATTTGCAAAATAGTTAAAGAAGAGTTGTAGATTGTTGTTTGATGAACAGTTCTTAAAATATTTTGCTTTTGTCAAAGAAATAATGTTTGATAGAAATATATATAATATGAAAATAAGTCAACTTGACATATTTGTTATGTATGTTGCATATAACATATTTGTTATATGCAAAATGAATATAAAATTCTTTAACAATGAAAGAAAAATGAATATATTTGTTACCTAGAACTTCCATCTATTTGTGGTTTTCTGTCTTTTATCCAGCACATTGAGATGCTGAATAGAGCCTGTGAGGGTCGCCTCCAGATTCCCAAGATCCCACTTCTGCTGAATTCTGTCATGAAGGCAAGGTAAGAAACCGCTACAGTAAAGACATCTAGTTCCTGCACTAAATGCTTGCCCAGACCAGGCATTTAACAACCGCATGCCTACTGTTCGAGCAGATCGGCCCTCCCCCCTTCCTTTGGTGAATAAAATACTTTTTTAAAGTGACCTGAATGCTGTGTTAAAATGGTAATTCATCAATCAGAATTTTCTTAGAATATTGAGATATATTGTTCAGTTTGTGATCAATTTCAGTGTTCCGTTAAAAAGGCACCGACTGACACTATGTGTATGTGAAACATGTTTAAAAAGTGTTCTGCTTAACAGTTGTGTTTAATTTTAGTGACATGGATCCAGTGTTGCTTTAATGCACACATTGTCATTCTGTGTATGAAGCATGTGTTGAGAAAGTGTTTAATATCAGTAACATAGATTCAATGTTGCATTGAGATCAGGTTACTATGTGTATGTTCTTATTTTGTGTACGTTCTTATTCTTACATTCTATGTATGTGTCATCTGTTTAGAAAATGCTCTTGTTGTGTTTAATTTCAGTGACATGGATTCAATGGTGCTTCCAGGATGCACAGACCAGTATTCTTTGAATGTGTCTTATGTTTATAAAGTGTTCAAGTTGTGTTTTTGTTGTGTTTAATTTCAGTGACATGGATTCTGTGGTGCTTCTCGAATGCACAAACCGACCTTCTATGTATGTGTCACATGTTTAGGAAGTGTTCATGTTGTGTTTAATTTCAGTGACATAGATTCCATGGTGCTTCCAGAATGCACACTGACCAACATTCTTTGTATGTGTCATGTGTTTAGAAAGTGTTTGTGTTGTGTTTAATTTCAGTGACATGGATTCTGAGGTTCTTCCAGAATGCACGTACCGACATTCTGTGTATGTGTCAGGAGTTTAGAAAGTGTTCATACTGTGTTTAATTTCAGTGACATGGATTCGGTAGTGCTTCCAGAATGCACGGACTGGCATTCTGTACGTGTCATGTGCTTATAAAATGTTCATATTGTGTTTAATTTCAGTGACATGGATTCCGTAGTGCTTCCAGAATGCACGGACAGGCATTCGGTGTATGTGTCATGTGTAAAGGACCCTGGGCTGATCTTCCTCCAGAAAGAAGAACATATGCAAAGGTGAGTTCTATTGTTGTAACAGTTAATTGTATGATCAATTGTTTCACCACAATTGTTGGGGTATATAATAATAATAGTAATCATCATTTAAAGAGGGAAACTCAGTCCAATGGTAAGGATCCTCCCTGAGGCCCTCTGGTATGTTTACAAGTAGCCCGGGGGCCCCAGGGTTACAAAGTAGTAGAATACATTGCTTTTAGGTATGGAGACTTGAAGGAAGGTAGAGATGTTGTACATCTGATTGCTTCAGTTAAGCCATTCTAAACATTGGTCCCTGGGTATGAAATGCATTTTTGGCCAATAGATTTATTACATTTGAAGAGCTAACAATGAGGAGTTTGCATTTCGGGTACCATAACTGTGATTTTCTTGTGTATAAGAGAAAAGTTTGTTCATATAATGGGGGTTTAACTCTTTAAGTCTTTTGTATACAGTGACAGCCATTGGTATTCCTGTATTGTTGATTTGTCAGACAGTTTCCCCACACTGAACAACAAATGTGGGAAACGTGATTGTTTCAATGCCAAGGAAATGATAAAGATATCCCACAAATGATGTTCAGTAGTATCATCTTGATCTGTGATACATTTAAAAATAACTTAACCCATTCACACTCAGAGATCCTCTAGAAAGTTTCGTCTGCTACTTTCATACCTTTCAAAATAACTTTGGAATAAAGCAAAAGTTCACAAAATAGTTGAAGGAGAGTTGTTGTTTGACTTCTCTCTAACATTTTACCTTCAATTATTTTCCAAAAAATGCTTTGGTTAGAAAAATATTTCCAAAATTGTCAGGCCTGTTTTGGCTACTCAGAGCATTAATGGGTTAAATTCACAAAATATTTTCTTAGTAGTGTTGATGGTGTTCTGATTAACATAACTTTGTTCTTCAAATATTTTCTTAGAAGTATTGATGGTGTTCTGATTAACATAACTTTGTTTCTCAAATATTTTCTGAGTAGTGTTGATGGTGTTCTGATTAACATAACTTTGTTCTTCAAATATTTTCTGAGTAGTGTTGATGGTGTTCTGATTAACATAACTTTGTTCTTCAAATATTTTCTTAGTAGTGTTGATGGTGTTCTGATTAACATAACTATGTTCTTCAAATATTTTCTGAGTAGTTTTGATGGTGTTCTGATTAACATAACTTTGTTCTTCAAATATTTTCTGAGTAGTGTTGATGGTGTTCTGATTAACATAACTATGTTCTTCAAATATTTTCTGAGTAGTTTTGATGGTGTTCTGATTAACATAACTTTGTTCTTCAAATATTTTCTTAGTAGTGTTGATGGTGTTCTGATTAACATAACTTTGTTCTTCAAATATTTTCTGAGTAGTATTGATGGTGTTCTGATTAACATAACTATGTTCTTCAAATATTTTCTTAGTAGTGTTGATGGTGTTCTGATTAACATAACTATGTTCTTCAAATATTTTCTTAGTAGTGTTGATGGTGTTCTGATTAACATAACTTTGTTCTTCAAATATTTTCTGAGTAGTGTTGATGGTGTTCTGATTAACATAACTATGTTCTTCAAATATTTTCTGAGTAGTGTTGATGGTGTTCTGATTAACATAACTATGTTCTTCAAATATTTTCTTAGTAGTGTTGATAGTGTTCTGATTAACATAACTATGTTCTTCAAATTTTTTCTTAGTAGTGTTGATGGTGTTCTGATTAACATAACTATGTTCTTCAAATATTTTCTTAGTAGTGTTGATGGTGTTCTGATTAACATAACTATGTTTTTCAAATATTTTCTGAGTAGTGTTGATGGTGTTCTGATTAACATAACTATGTTCTTCAAATATTTTCTGAGTAGTGTTGATGGTGTTCTGATTAACATAACTTTGTTCTTCAAATATTTTCTTAGTAGTGTTGATGGTGTTCTGATTAACATAACTTTGTTCTTCAAATATTTTCTGAGTAGTGTTGATGGTGTTCTGATTAACATAACTATGTTCTTCAAATATTTTCTGAGTAGTGTTGATGGTGTTCTGATTAACATAACTTTGTTCTTCAAATATTTTCTTAGTAGTGTTGATGGTGTTCTGATTAACATAACTTTGTTCTTCAAATATTTTCTGAGTAGTATTGATGGTGTTCTGATTAACATGACTATGTTCTTCAAATATTTTCTTAGTAGTATTGATGGTGTTCTGATTAACATAAATACTATGTTCTTCAAATATTTTCTTAGTAGTGTTGATGGTGTTCTGATTAACATAACTTTGTTTTCCAAATATTTTCTGAGTAGTGTTGATGGTGTTCTGATTAACATAACTATGTTCTTCAAATATTTTCTTAGTAGTGTTGATGGTGTTCTAATTAACATAACTATGTTCTTCAAATATTTTCTTAGTAGTGTTGATGGTGTTCTGATTAACATAACTTTGTTCTTCAAATATTTTCTTAGTAGTGTTGATGGTGTTCTGATTAACATAACTTTGTTTTCCAAATATTTTCTGAGTAGTGTTGATGGTGTTCTGATTAACATAACTATGTTCTTCAAATATTTTCTTAGTAGTGTTGATGGTGTTCTAATTAACATAACTATGTTCTTCAAATATTTTCTGAGTAGTGTTGATGGTGTTCTGATTAACATAACTATGTTCTTCAAATATTTTCTGAGTAGTGTTGATGGTGTTCTGATTAACATAACTTTGTTCTTCAAATATTTTCTGAGTAGCGTTGATGGTGTTCTGATTAACATAACTATGTTCTTCAAAAATTTTCTGAGTAGTGTTGATGGTGTTCTGATTAACATAACTGTTTTTCAAATATTTTCTTAGTAGTGTTGATGGTGTTCTGATTAACATAACTATGTTCTTCAAATATTTTCTGAGTAGTATTGATGGTGTTCTAATTAACATAACTATGTTCTTCAAATATTTTCTTAGTAGTATTGATGGTGTTCTGATTAACATAAATACTATGTTCTTCAAATATTTTCTTAGTAGTGTTGATGGTGTTCTGATTAACATAACTTTGTTTTCCAAATATTTTCTGAGTAGTGTTGATGGTGTTCTGATTAACATAACTATGTTCTTCAAATATTTTCTGAGTAGTGTTGATGGTGTTCTGATTAACATAACTATGGTCTTCAAATATTTTCTTAGTAGTGTTGATGGTGTTCTGATTAACATAACTTTGTTCTTCAAATATTTTCTGAGTAGTGTTGATGCTGTTCTGATTAACATAACTATGTTCTTCAAATATTTTCTGAGTAGTGTTGATTGTGTTCTGATTAACATAACTATGTTCTTCAAATATTTTCTTAGTAGTGTTGATGGTGTTCTGATTAACATAACTATGTTCTTCAAATATTTTCTTAGTAGTGTTGATGGTGTTCTGATTAACATAACTATGTTCTTCAAATATTTTCTTAGAAGTATTGATGGTGTTCTGATTAACATAACTTTGTTTCTCAAATATTTTCTGAGTATTGTTGATGGTGTTCTGATTAACATAACTTTGTTCTTCAAATATTTTCTGAGTAGTGTTGATGGTGTTCTGATTAACATAACTTTGTTCTTCAAATATTTTCTTAGTAGTGTTGATGGTGTTCTGATTAACATAACTATGTTCTTCAAATATTTTCTGAGTAGTTTTGATGGTGTTCTGATTAACATAACTTTGTTCTTCAAATATTTTCTGAGTAGTGTTGATGGTGTTCTGATTAACATAACTATGTTCTTCAAATATTTTCTGAGTAGTTTTGATGGTGTTCTGATTAACATAACTTTGTTCTTCAAATATTTTCTTAGTAGTGTTGATGGTGTTCTGATTAACATAACTTTGTTCTTCAAATATTTTCTGAGTAGTATTGATGGTGTTCTGATTAACATAACTATGTTCTTCAAATATTTTCTTAGTAGTGTTGATGGTGTTCTGATTAACATAACTATGTTCTTCAAATATTTTCTTAGTAGTGTTGATGGTGTTCTGATTAACATAACTTTGTTCTTCAAATATTTTCTGAGTAGTGTTGATGGTGTTCTGATTAACATAACTATGTTCTTCAAATATTTTCTGAGTAGTGTTGATGGTGTTCTGATTAACATAACTATGTTCTTCAAATATTTTCTTAGTAGTGTTGATAGTGTTCTGATTAACATAACTATGTTCTTCAAATTTTTTCTGAGTAGTGTTGATGGTGTTCTGATTAACATAACTATGTTCTTCAAATATTTTCTTAGTAGTGTTGATGGTGTTCTGATTAACATAACTATGTTTTTCAAATATTTTCTGAGTAGTGTTGATGGTGTTCTGATTAACATAACTATGTTCTTCAAATATTTTCTGAGTAGTGTTGATGGTGTTCTGATTAACATAACTTTGTTCTTCAAATATTTTCTTAGTAGTGTTGATGGTGTTCTGATTAACATAACTTTGTTCTTCAAATATTTTCTGAGTAGTGTTGATGGTGTTCTGATTAACATAACTATGTTCTTCAAATATTTTCTGAGTAGTGTTGATGGTGTTCTGATTAACATAACTTTGTTCTTCAAATATTTTCTTAGTAGTGTTGATGGTGTTCTGATTAACATAACTTTGTTCTTCAAATATTTTCTGAGTAGTATTGATGGTGTTCTGATTAACATGACTATGTTCTTCAAATATTTTCTTAGTAGTATTGATGGTGTTCTGATTAACATAAATACTATGTTCTTCAAATATTTTCTTAGTAGTGTTGATGGTGTTCTGATTAACATAACTTTGTTTTCCAAATATTTTCTGAGTAGTGTTGATGGTGTTCTGATTAACATAACTATGTTCTTCAAATATTTTCTTAGTAGTGTTGATGGTGTTCTAATTAACATAACTATGTTCTTCAAATATTTTCTTAGTAGTGTTGATGGTGTTCTGATTAACATAACTTTGTTCTTCAAATATTTTCTTAGTAGTGTTGATGGTGTTCTGATTAACATAACTTTGTTTTCCAAATATTTTCTGAGTAGTGTTGATGGTGTTCTGATTAACATAACTATGTTCTTCAAATATTTTCTTAGTAGTGTTGATGGTGTTCTAATTAACATAACTATGTTCTTCAAATATTTTCTGAGTAGTGTTGATGGTGTTCTGATTAACATAACTATGTTCTTCAAATATTTTCTGAGTAGTGTTGATGGTGTTCTGATTAACATAACTTTGTTCTTCAAATATTTTCTGAGTAGCGTTGATGGTGTTCTGATTAACATAACTATGTTCTTCAAAAATTTTCTGAGTAGTGTTGATGGTGTTCTGATTAACATAACTGTTTTTCAAATATTTTCTTAGTAGTATTGATGGTGTTCTGATTAACATAACTATGTTCTTCAAATATTTTCTGAGTAGTATTGATGGTGTTCTAATTAACATAACTATGTTCTTCAAATATTTTCTTAGTAGTATTGATGGTGTTCTGATTAACATAAATACTATGTTCTTCAAATATTTTCTTAGTAGTGTTGATGGTGTTCTGATTAACATAACTTTGTTTTCCAAATATTTTCTGAGTAGTGTTGATGGTGTTCTGATTAACATAACTATGTTCTTCAAATATTTTCTAAGTAGTGTTGATGGTGTTCTAATTAACATAACTATGTTCTTCAAATATTTTCTGAGTAGTGTTGATGGTGTTCTGATTAACATAACTATGTTCTTCAAATATTTTCTTAGTAGTGTTGATGGTGTTCTGATTAACATAACTTTGTTCTTCAAATATTTTCTGAGTAGTATTGATGGTGTTCTGATTAACATAACTATGTTCTTCAAATATTTTCTTAGTAGTGTTGATGGTGTTCTGATTAACATAACTATGGTCTTCAAATATTTTTTTAGTAGTGTTGATGGTGTTCTGATTAACATAACTTTGTTCTTCAAATATTTTCTGAGTAGTGTTGATGCTGTTCTGATTAACATAACTATGTTCTTCAAATATTTTCTGAGTAGTGTTGATTGTGTTCTGATTAACATAACTATGTTCTTCAAATATGTTCTTAGTAGTGTTGATGGTGTTCTGATTAACATAACTATGTTCTTCAAATATTTTCTTAGTAGTGTTGATGGTGTTCTGATTAACATAACTATGTTCTTCAAATATTTTCTCAGTAGTGTTGATGGTTTTCTGATTAACATAACTTTGTTCTTCAAATGTTTTCTGAGTAGTGTTGATGGTGTTCTGATTAACATAACTATGTTCTTCAAATATTTTCTGAGTAGTGTTGATGGTGTTCTGATTAACATAACTATGTTCTTCAAATATTTTCTGAGTAGTGTTGATCGTGTTCTGATTAACATAACTATGTTCTTCAAATATTTTCTGAGTAGTTTTGATGGTGTTCTGATTAACATAACTTTGTTCTTCAAATATTTTCTGAGTAGTGTTGATGGTGTTCTGATTAACATAACTATGTTCTTCAAATATTCTCTGAGTAGTGTTGATGGTGTTCTGATTAACATAACTTTGTTCTTCAAATATTTTCTGAGTAGTTTTGATGGTGTTCTGATTAACATAACTATGTTCTTCAAATATTTTCTGAGTAGTGTTGATGGTGTTCTGATTAACATAACTATGTTCTTCAAATATTTTCTTAGTAGTGTTGATGGTGTTCTGATTAACATAACTATGTTCTTCAAATATTTTCTGAGTAGTGTTGATGGTGTTCTGATTAACATAACTATGTTCTTCAAATATTTTCTGAGTAGTGTTGATGGTGTTCTGATTAACATAACTATGTTCTTCAACTATTTTCTTAGTAGCGTTGATGGTGTTCTGATTAACATAACTATGTTCTTCAAATATTTTCTTAGTAGTGTTGATGGTGTTCTGATTAACATAACTATGTTCTTCAAATATTTTCTTAGTAGTGTTGATGGTGTTCTGATTAACATAACTTTGTTCTTCAAATATTTTCTTAGTAGTGTTGATGGTGTTCTGATTAACATAACTTTGTTTTCCAAATATTTTCTGAGTAGTGTTGATGGTGTTCTGATTAACATAACTATGTTCTTCAAATATTTTCTTAGTAGTGTTGATGGTGTTCTAATTAACATAACTATGTTCTTCAAATATTTTCTGAGTAGTGTTGATGGTGTTCTGATTAACATAACTATGTTCTTCAAATATTTTCTTAGTAGTGTTGATGGTGTTCTGATTAACATAACTATGTTCTTCAAATATTTTCTTAGTAGTGTTGATGGTGTTCTGATTAACATAACTATGTTCTTCAAATATTTTCTGAGTAGTGTTGATGGTGTTCTGATTAACATAACTATGTTCTTCAAATATTTTCTTAGTAGTGTTGATGGTGTTCTGATTAACATAACTTTGTTCTTCAAATATTTTCTTAGTAGTGTTGATGGTGTTCTGATTAACATAACTATGTTCTTCAAATATTTTCTTAGTAGTGTTGATGGTTTTCTGATTAACATAACTTTGTTCTTCAATGTTTTCTGAGTAGTGTTGATGGTGTTCTGATTAACATAACTATGTTCTTCAAATATTTTCTGAGTAGTTTCGATGGTGTTCTGATTAACATAACTTTGTTCTTCAAATATTTTCTGAGTAGTGTTGATGGTGTTCTGATTAACATAACTATGTTCTTCAAATATTTTCTGAGTAGTGTTGATGGTGTTCTGATTAACATAACTATGTTCTTCAAATATTTTCTTAGTAGTGTTGATGGTGTTCTGATTAACATAACTATGTTCTTCAAATATTTCCTTAGTAGTGTTGATGGTGTTCTGATTAACATAACTATGTTCTTCAAATATTTTCTTAGTAGTGTTGATGGTTTTCTGATTAACATAACTTTGTTCTTCAAATGTTTTCTGAGTAGTGTTGATGGTGTTCTGATTAACATAACTATGTTCTTCAAATATTTTCTGAGTAGTGTTGATGGTGTTCTGATTAACATAACTATGTTCTTCAAATATTTTCTGAGTAGTGTTGATGGTGTTCTGATTAACATAACTATGTTCTTCAAATATTTTCTGAGTAGTGTTGATGGTGTTCTGATTAACATAACTATGTTCTTCAAATATTTTCTGAGTAGTGTTGATGGTTTTCTGATTAACATAACTTTGTTCTTCAAATATTTTCTGAGTAGTGTTGATGGTGTTCTGATTAACAAAACTATGTTCTCCAAATATTTTCTGAGTAGTGTTGATGGTGTTCTGATTAACATAACTATGTTCTTCAAATATTTTCTAAGTAGTGTTGATGGTGTTCTAATTAACATAACTATGTTCTTCAAATATTTTCTGAGTAGTGTTGATGGTGTTCTGATTAACATAACTATGTTCTTCAAATATTTTCTTAGTAGTGTTGATGGTGTTCTGATTAACATAACTTTGTTCTTCAAATATTTTCTGAGTAGTATTGATGGTGTTCTGATTAACATAACTATGTTCTTCAAATATTTTCTTAGTAGTGTTGATGGTGTTCTGATTAACATAACTATGGTCTTCAAATATTTTTTTAGTAGTGTTGATGGTGTTCTGATTAACATAACTTTGTTCTTCAAATATTTTCTGAGTAGTGTTGATGCTGTTCTGATTAACATAACTATGTTCTTCAAATATTTTCTGAGTAGTGTTGATTGTGTTCTGATTAACATAACTATGTTCTTCAAATATGTTCTTAGTAGTGTTGATGGTGTTCTGATTAACATAACTATGTTCTTCAAATATTTTCTTAGTAGTGTTGATGGTGTTCTGATTAACATAACTATGTTCTTCAAATATTTTCTTAGTAGTGTTGATGGTTTTCTGATTAACATAACTTTGTTCTTCAAATGTTTTCTGAGTAGTGTTGATGGTGTTCTGATTAACATAACTATGTTCTTCAAATATTTTCTGAGTAGTGTTGATGGTGTTCTGATTAACATAACTATGTTCTTCAAATATTTTCTGAGTAGTGTTGATCGTGTTCTGATTAACATAACTATGTTCTTCAAATATTTTCTGAGTAGTTTTGATGGTGTTCTGATTAACATAACTTTGTTCTTCAAATATTTTCTGAGTAGTGTTGATGGTGTTCTGATTAACATAACTATGTTCTTCAAATATTCTCTGAGTAGTGTTGATGGTGTTCTGATTAACATAACTTTGTTCTTCAAATATTTTCTGAGTAGTTTTGATGGTGTTCTGATTAACATAACTATGTTCTTCAAATATTTTCTGAGTAGTGTTGATGGTGTTCTGATTAACATAACTATGTTCTTCAAATATTTTCTTAGTAGTGTTGATGGTGTTCTGATTAACATAACTATGTTCTTCAAATATTTTCTGAGTAGTGTTGATGGTGTTCTGATTAACATAACTATGTTCTTCAAATATTTTCTGAGTAGTGTTGATGGTGTTCTGATTAACATAACTATGTTCTTCAACTATTTTCTTAGTAGCGTTGATGGTGTTCTGATTAACATAACTATGTTCTTCAAATATTTTCTTAGTAGTGTTGATGGTGTTCTGATTAACATAACTATGTTCTTCAAATATTTTCTTAGTAGTGTTGATGGTGTTCTGATTAACATAACTTTGTTCTTCAAATATTTTCTTAGTAGTGTTGATGGTGTTCTGATTAACATAACTTTGTTTTCCAAATATTTTCTGAGTAGTGTTGATGGTGTTCTGATTAACATAACTATGTTCTTCAAATATTTTCTTAGTAGTGTTGATGGTGTTCTAATTAACATAACTATGTTCTTCAAATATTTTCTGAGTAGTGTTGATGGTGTTCTGATTAACATAACTATGTTCTTCAAATATTTTCTTAGTAGTGTTGATGGTGTTCTGATTAACATAACTATGTTCTTCAAATATTTTCTTAGTAGTGTTGATGGTGTTCTGATTAACATAACTATGTTCTTCAAATATTTTCTGAGTAGTGTTGATGGTGTTCTGATTAACATAACTATGTTCTTCAAATATTTTCTTAGTAGTGTTGATGGTGTTCTGATTAACATAACTTTGTTCTTCAAATATTTTCTTAGTAGTGTTGATGGTGTTCTGATTAACATAACTATGTTCTTCAAATATTTTCTTAGTAGTGTTGATGGTTTTCTGATTAACATAACTTTGTTCTTCAATGTTTTCTGAGTAGTGTTGATGGTGTTCTGATTAACATAACTATGTTCTTCAAATATTTTCTGAGTAGTTTCGATGGTGTTCTGATTAACATAACTTTGTTCTTCAAATATTTTCTGAGTAGTGTTGATGGTGTTCTGATTAACATAACTATGTTCTTCAAATATTTTCTGAGTAGTGTTGATGGTGTTCTGATTAACATAACTATGTTCTTCAAATATTTTCTTAGTAGTGTTGATGGTGTTCTGATTAACATAACTATGTTCTTCAAATATTTCCTTAGTAGTGTTGATGGTGTTCTGATTAACATAACTATGTTCTTCAAATATTTTCTTAGTAGTGTTGATGGTTTTCTGATTAACATAACTTTGTTCTTCAAATGTTTTCTGAGTAGTGTTGATGGTGTTCTGATTAACATAACTATGTTCTTCAAATATTTTCTGAGTAGTGTTGATGGTGTTCTGATTAACATAACTATGTTCTTCAAATATTTTCTGAGTAGTGTTGATGGTTTTCTGATTAACATAACTTTGTTCTTCAAATATTTTCTGAGTAGTGTTGATGGTGTTCTGATTAACAAAACTATGTTCTTCAAATATTTTCTGAGTAGTTTCGATGGTGTTCTGATTAACATAACTTTGTTCTTCAAATATTTTCTTAGTAGTGTTGATGGTGTTCTGATTAACATAACTTTGTTCTTCAAATATTTTCTGAGTAGTGTTGATGGTGTTCTGATTAACATAACTATGTTCTTCAAATATTTTCTGAGTAGTGTTGATGGTGTTTTGATTAACATAACTTTGTTTCTCAAATATTTACTTAGTAGTGTTGATGGTGTTCTGATTAACATAACTTTGTTCTTCAAATATTTTCTGAGTAGTGTTGATGGTGTTCTTATTAATATAACTAGGTTCTTTAAATATTTTCTGAGTAGTGTTGATGGTGTTCTGATTAACATAACTATGTTCTTCAAATATTTTCTGAGTAGTAGTGATGGTGTTCTGATTAACATAACTATGTTCTTCAAATATTTTCTGAGTAGTGTTGATGGTGTTCTGATTAACATAACTTTGTTCTTCAAATATTTTCTTAGTAGTAGTATTGATGGTGTTCTGATTAACATAACTATGTTCTTCAAATATTTTCTGAGTAGTGTTGATTGTGTTCTGATTAACATAACTTTGTTCTTCAAATATTTTCTTAGTAGTGTTGATGGTGTTCTGATTAACATAACTATGTTCTTCAAATATTTTCTGAGTAGTATTGATGGTGTTCTGATTAACATAACTTTGTTCTTCAAATATTTTCTTAGTAGTGTTGATGGTGTTTTGATTAACATAACTATGTTCTTCAAATATTTTCTGAGTAGTGTGGATGGTGTTCTGATTAACAAAACTTTGTTCTTCAAATATTTTCTTAGTAGTGTTGATGGTGTTCTGATTAACATAACTTTGTTCTTCAAATATTTTCTGAGTAGTGTTGATGGTGTTTTGATTAACATAACTATGTTCTTCAAATATTTTCGGAGTAGTGTTGATGGTGTTCTGATTAACGTAACTATGTTCTTCAAATATTTTCTGAGTAGTATTGATGGTGTTCTGATTAACGTATGTTCTTCAAATATTTTCTGAGTAGTGCTCTGGTCTAAAAGATATCAAAATAGGACGGTTTTTGGCTGCTATAGGCATGAATGAGTTAAGGTTACTATTATAGGTTATGAATTCCGGCTAATTATACGTGCGGCATCACATAGCAAACTTCAAAAACAAATATTTGGAGGAGAAATATTCATCAGAAACCAATTAAGAACTCCCCTTGAAATATTTTTCAAATGTGTGATTAATTTCAAATTTATTTTTAAAAGTATGTAAGGTCCAGACGACACATGTCATCTAAATCTCCGGGCATGAATGGGTTAATGTGTTTTTACTCTTAGGGCGAATGAATTCAGACGTTTGGCCACTGGCGTAAGTGGCGAGTATAATTGGTAAATCACGTTCAAGATCACAGACGTAATTGGTAGGCTAACATGCGTCATCACATAGCTAACTTCAAAAGCAATATTTGAAAGAGAAATATTCATCAGAAACTCATTACTAAGAACTCCCCTTGAAATATTTCTTCAATTTGTGATTTATTTCAAAGTTACTTTCATATGTCTCTTAGGTCCAGACGACACGTGCCATGGAAATCTCCAGCATAATAAATGGGTTAAACCTTTTGCTGCTGGTGGCCAATTTGGCCAATACAAAATGATACAAAAAAACTGAAAAATCTCTGAAACCCTGGCATATGGGTACTCATCTGAGAGTACTCAGCGGGAGCTATCCAATGAATACCAACATGGCAGGGTTTAGATGGTTTTCAAGAGACTTTCAATCCTTGTGCTTTAGAGTAGTAGCCTCAGCATTAGGAGGGTTATTAAAAGTTATTTTCAAAAGTATCTCAGGTTCAGACAACCTTCGGGCGACATGAATGGGTTAGGGTGATTTCACTCTTAGGGCTTATGAATGCAGACGTTTGCCCACTGATGTAAGTGACCAGCGTAATTGGTAACTTACGATCTCAATTGCACGCCTAATTGGTAGCCTAATTGCTCGTGCGCCATCACATAGCTAACTATTAATCCAATTAAAGCGGTCACGGCACTTAATTACCGCTATACAACGTACTAAATAATTGTTACTTATTTGGGCGTGGGTGGAGCCACAGGATGTGGTTTGAACTAATGGGTATCATGTTTAATTCACCCATTCATGTGTTTCCCTTCTGAGGTCTTCGGAAATATCTTGGTAACAAAGCAATATTTCTGTTATGTTTAACAATCCCTTATGAAATATTTTCCCAAAATGTCACTCTAATTGATGAGTTTCTTTCAAAGTTGCCAGACTTCGTGTGCACGGAAAATTTTGCAAATAGGTTCGCATGTTGTGCCCCAAAAACACTTTATTTGATGAGCTATGTTCAAAGTCGTTATACCTTGTGTGTTCTTAATTCATCAGATGCAATTAGGTTAACCTTTTCATGCCTGTAGTGTCAAAAAACTTCATTATTGTGAAAGTATCTTAATCCATAACTTCATTATTGTGAAAGTATCTTAATCCATAACACTCATTAATGCCTGGAGCTATACTTGATGACTGTCGTCTGGACCTGTCATACTTTTGAGAATAACTTCGAAATGAACCATTAATTTGCCAACTGTTTGAAGGAAGGTTTTAGATAAAGTTTTTATGAACAACTCTCTATTTTCCAACCATTGGAAGTAATAAGCATAAATTTGCGAAATAATTGAAGGAGAGCTTTAGATAGAGTTCTGATATTTACAATATGTTGCTTTTGTTAAAGAGATATTGCCAAAAAGGCGGTGTTAGATAGTACAGGCTTGATTGGGTTAATAAGTTTATTGTCACAGCTCAGTTCTTTGACCTCTGTATTAACCCTTATACTGCTGGTGGCTATTTTAGCCATTAAAAAATAATGCAAAAAAACATCAGAATTGACCAAAACCCTGGAAAATGGGTACTCATATTAGAGTACTCGGCGGGGGCTATCCAATGGATACCAACATGACAGGGTTTAGATGGATTTCAAAACATTTTGCGTTCTTGTGCTTTGGACAAAAGTAGCCCCAGCATTGTAAGGGTTAAAAACTGATTGGAAAGTGCTCTAGGAACTCCCTTTTCCAGCCAATCACTTTAATAACAAAATGGTTATCTTAGCAAAGTAGAAATCTTCCTGACCCCCAATCTTTCTAGACAAATATGAAATGAAAAATAGATCTTTTTCCTGGAAAGATATAAGACAATTTTCGAAAAAGAAAAAAGTGCTTCAATGAAATGTGGGATTGGGAAGATGAACTAAATTTTGCAAGTGGGGCAGAAATAGGTTTATTTTGAATGCTACTTTTTTCTTGAAAGTGTATAATGTATAAAAGCAAGTACACCTTGAAATTGACATAGCCCCATTTGCAAAGCAAACATACATATCTTAAGATATTGACAAGATAGACGGAATGTCTGAGTCACATATACGTGCACCCTCTCGTGATCTCATTATCGGAAATTAACAATTGTTACGATAAAATAATAGCGTGAAGAAATCGATGCCATTACTAGCAAAGTCTTCCCCATTACCTGTTGGCGTCCACATGCAGATTAGTCTGCAAGATATCTCAAAATCTGTTCGATAAGATCTTTTCAATTTTTCAGGTATCCACAATCATGACAAACTGAATAGATTAGGGCATTGTCATATAATTAGGAAAATGTATTTTATAAAACTTTAATTTTTTTTTTAATATTTATATTTTTACCAAAACGCTATATCAAATATTAATCATTATTATTTCTGTTGTTTTATTATTATAAGTAGTAGTAGTAGTAGTAGTAGAAGTAGTAGTAGTAGTAGTAGTAGTAGTAGTAGTAGTAGTAGTAGTAGTAGTAGTAGTTGTAGTAGTAGTAGTAGTAGTAGTAATAGTAGTAGCAGTATCATCATCATCATTATTATCATCATCATCATTATCATCATCATCACTATAATTATCATTTTAATTATTATTATCATCATTATTGTTATCATTATTGCTACTATTATTATCATTATTGTTATCATTATTGCTACTATTATTATTATTATTATTGTAATTATTATTGTTATTTTTGTTATTATTATCATCATAATAATTTTAATTCTTGATTTATTATTATTAATATTGTCATTATTATTATTATCGTTATTATCGTTATTATTATTATTATTATTATTATTATTATTATTGTTTTATTATCATTATTGTTATCATTGTTATCATCATTACTATTATTATTAGTATTATTGTTATTATTATTATTATTATTATTATTATTATTATTATCATCATTATTACTATTATTACCAAATCGGCAACATTTGACCTATTAATCATTTATATATTGTTATCCAATTGTTGGCAAATCCCTTTCTTACATTGTATTGTTGCATGTTATGGATCATGCTTTGTCTTGTCTTACATAACTACTGGAGTCAGTGAACTTTACTATATAATGCCCTTTTAACATGATCTACATTTAGGTAGCAATCAAGCTTGCAATATTAATATCGGTTTTAACCCATTCACACTGGAAGTGTCGTAAATCGCCTGACAGTTTTGGCGATAGCTTCTACACCATAGTATATTTTGTAAAAATTTTGAAGGGGAATTGTTGATCAAAAGTCGGCTCAAAACGCTCCTTTAAAAACTATGTGAAATTTCAAACAATAGCAAAATTTTATTTAAAAGTATTATAGGTCCAGATGACATTGCCCATTATTGTTTATTACATAAGGCCTAGAAAAAATTGTTTATTTCCTGTAATGGTCTGAAAAAAATAGGGTAGGTAGGTAGGTAAAATCTTCTTTTTTTCACTTTTATTTGGTCAAAAATGTGTGTTTTATTTGATTGGGAGTTGGGAGGGCGGTAAAAGTTTTAGGGTAGGGATTTTTTTGAATAAAAACTTGTTAGGGTAGGGTTACAGGAAACAAATAACTTTTTTTTGGGCCTAACTACTGTGATCTGTGAATCTTTCTATACATTATGCCTTGCCAATATGGTCTGCATTTAGATAATCCCAGATAATCCCAATCTTGCAATATTCATATCCGTTTTAACCCATTCATACTGGTAGCGACCCTAAACAAACTGACAATTTTGGCGATATCTTTCAGACCAAAACACATTTTGTAAAATTTTTGAAGGGCAATCATTGTTCTGAATACATCTCAAAACTCTCCTTCAAAAGTTTTGTGAAATTTCGATCAATACCAAAATTATTATCAAAAGTATCATCGGTCCAGACGACATTTGTCTTAGAGATCCCAATTCATGCATGGGTTTGCAATGCCTAAGCCTATGATCAGGGGGCTCAAGAATTATGAATTCATGATGAGGATGCTGACAGGAAGTGCGTATTCCGCGTCTGACCTTTGGTCACTCACCTCCTCTTGTAGTGAGAATTTCTCAATGGATGCGGGGGTGTGGGGGGGGGGGAGGGGGGTAGGAAGAGGATGTCTCCTTCAGCTTCTAATTGGCTAACAAGTGTGGACTAGATTGTGGATGATCTACGCGTCTTTGTATGTAATAGGTATAAGTGAGGTCATACCCAAATCTGATAATGGATCCCTGTAGGATGATATATCAGGTTGCATTAGGGCAAACATTATCCTCAGGTAACTCCCTCCTTGGAATGTTTTATGGATGCGCTATTATCTTTGACGTCATAAGTTCTGCCACGGCATATATTAAATTTTCCACCAGGAAACTTTGCATGGAAACTTTCCTGGTTTGGCAAAATGTTTAAAGCGAGAGTCCTATACCATCAACAGACCCCGCCTTTCCCTCTAAGCCATTAATGTTTAACCCTTTCAATGCTGAGGGTATGTACGTCCAAAGCACAAGGACGCAAAGAAAACCATCTAAACCCTGTCATGTTGGTATTCATTGGAAAGCTCCGATTGAGTACTCTCAGATGAGTACCCATATGCCAGGGTTTCAGTCACTTTTCAGTTTTTTTGCATCATTTTGTATTGGCCAAATTAGCCACCAGCAGAATAAAGGTTAAGAGTTCCTCTCGAAATTGTCCTCTGGATCCAAGATACTTTTGGCAGGAACTTAGGAATTAAGAATTGTTTTAAAAAATTAAGAGTTGTTGGTAGTGTTCTAAGTAATATTTCTTTATGAAATATTTTCGCATATTTGCTTTTGCTTGAGATATTTCAGAAAAATTGCCTGGCCGCTTTTGGCCATAATGACCAGTGACCATTAATGGGTTAACCCATTCATGCCTGTAGTGCTCAAACCGGCCTGACTTTTTTGGTGATATATCTCTCTAATAAAAGCAATTTTCTGAAAATATTTGATGGAGAAAATATTTGTTGGCATCATGTTGGTAATCATTGGATAGCCCTCACTGAGTCCTCTCAGATGGGTACCCATATGCCAGGGTTTCAGCCATTTGTCTCATTTTTTTCATCATGTAGTATTAGCCACCAGCAGCATAAGGGTAATTGAAGAGTTATTTTGGACACCACAAGCATTGCTTTGCGGCTACAAATCTATTTCAACCTCAGTAATGCAGGCTGAACTGTAATGTCTAAAGAGACATGACTGCTGCTATTATTTCATACTGTTCTTAAAAAATTTCTTAACCCAGTCACATCTGGCCCATACACACACACACACACACACACACACACACACACACACACACACACACACACACACACTCTGTAATTCTGATTTGTGGGATCATTCCCTATCTTCCTTGTTATAAAGTAGCTGATATTACCCTCACCTAATCCTAAACCTAGACCTAACCCTATAAATAAACCTAACCCTAATCAGGCCAACAACAAGAAAAGATATTTGTAAAATCATTGTGAGATCGATCTCACAATGGACCCATGTTTCAGTAGTGACCACTATCACTTGAGTAGTGATCTCACAACATAGAAATACAAAATTAATACTTGCACACACACACACACACACACACACACACACACAAACATCAGAAAGTATCTTGAAAAAAATGTGATATTTCAGAAAAATGTCCAGCTCCTGTTCTGTTTGACATCTCCTCTTTAATTATTTCCGGAATATTACTTACCGTATTTTCGCGTGTATAAGACGCACTTTTTTACACGAAATTTTACACTCAATACGGGGGTGCGTCTTATACACAAATCTAGAAATCTAGGGTGTTTTACATAGAGTGCCCAGGCCACACAGAGATCACAAATTGATGACCAGCCATTAGTGCAAACCGTATCAGAATTGAGGCGCGGGTATGATTTCATTTCAATTGTGTTTCTAACATGTTTAGCACGTTTCTAATGGTTCAACTGTTGTTTGTTATATTGGACCTTTCCAGCCGGTCCTATTTTAAGCACAATAATTACAATACGCTGCATGAATGTCCAAGCCCCTATTGTCTATAGAGTAGCATAGTGACTTCAAATTACAATCAACGTAATGTTTGTCCGAATCCAATGCTAGTTAGTAAGATGACCCCCATTTCTTCCATTTGTATTTAGAAAATAGCTAGAGACATGGGCCGAAAGGGGGATGCGTACTATACACAAAGCTAAGGTCTATACATATTCTTAAAGGCCTGAACAAGGGCTGCGTCTTATATACGGGTGCGTCTTATACGGGTGCATCTTATACGCGCGAAATTACGGTAAACCAATCAACACTTACAGCGTCCAAAAGCAGCCTCACAATTTTGCTGAGATCTTCCGGGCAAAAGCATAGTTGAGACAGTACTGAAGATCTGGTTAAATTGTGGTGTCCAAAATTCGCCGATCTAGCCTTTATCAGAATTTTCCCCGAGTCTTTATTTACTGATCATGTTGACATGTGATCTGCAAATTAAAAACAGCACATTAATACTATTACGGTACCCCTGGGAGGAGTGACGCAGGACAGAGCAGCACACCTGCCCGGTTTAAATCACATTATGATTACATTATGAGATTGGTTAGGGAGAGTAGATTAAAATTAATAATGATTATCAGCCGTGGGGGGTAAGTTTGTATTATACTAGGTATACACTGGTTGGTGTCTGCTCTCATCTCGGCTCTTGATGAGTGGAATCAACAGCCAGCCGCCCGTTAGTATCAATTACAATTTACCCTTATAATTCCTCATTGAGAATTTAATAACTATGACCTGTTTACTTGTCTTTGTCTTGCCCATACAGGACAGACCAGGGTTCGACTTTCCTAGGGGCCCAGGGGCATATGCCCCTAGATTTTGCTGTGTGCCCCTAGATATTTCAGACTAGGGGCCCGAAAGAGCATGTAAAATGACCAGAAATCCTGTTTTTGACCGCTAATTTTTATAAAAAGACCTTTTCGGGCCCCTAGCCTGAAATCTAAGTGTCAGACCCTGCAGACATACCAGTTTATGTCGTAATTTTGCCAATTTGAAGCTTTTCAGAATTTTCTAAATCTTAATTTACCGATAATGTCTGATTTGTAAATACTGACATATTAAAATCAACAGAATATACAGTATTACAAAGAGTAATGTATATTTGAACACTACCAAAAACTCTTTTTAACCCTTTTGCTGCCGGTGGCTAATTATCCGATATTAAATGAGTTTTGGAGTTAACCTGATAGTCAAGAGGTCTTATAAGGCATTATGATGCCACCCATAGCCTGCTGCCTCTCACCATTAAGGTTCCAGGTTCAATTCTAGCTACAGGGAAGTGAGAAAGTTACCAGTGACTTGACTTGACACGATCATCATTGTGATCATCATCACCATTATTATCATCATCATCACCATTATTATCATTACCATCATCATCACCACCATTATTATCATAATCATCACCATCATCATCATCATCATCATCATCACCATCATTATCATCATCATCATCACCATCATCATCATCACCATCACAATCATTATCATCATCATCATCATCATCATCCCCATCACCATTACCATCAGCATTATTATCATCATCATCATAGTCATTTTTATCATCATCATTGTCATCATCACCCACCTCAAATACAACCCATGCTTATCTCCGTCATCATCTACATCACTGTCACATTCTTTAAGCATACACCATTGTCTTGTGCTGATGCCTCTTGTCTCCTGTCTCTTCAGCCTGGACGATATGATGGACGAGATTAACAATAGCCTGCCGACCTTCGGGCCCGAAGATCTCAAGGTCACTCTGGGCATGATGTGCCTGGCCAAGTTCTCCATCGACCAGAGGTAAGCCAAAGTTATACAAACGGAAATATACGCGCCAGAATCAGCTGAGCTCATTCTTTTTTTTTTCTTTTTTTTTTGGTCGGCTGCTTGGCGAAGAGCGATTGTGAACGGAAATTGTTTTTGGCAGTAGGGGGCGTGCGTGTGGCGTGGATCATAAACCACACTTACGAGTAACCTACATGGAATTTAATGCTCGTATTTAACCCTAGAATGTGATTACCTGGTCAGGTGCTATTTTAAGGTTTTCAGGCATTTATTGGGATTTACGGTCGGGCGGCCGCTTCTTTTGTGTTGGGAGGTAGGAATGAAGAAATTGAGCCCGTGGGAGAAGAGATTACAGGAATGACACAGGTGGTGATGGATATCTCTCAACACTCATTTTCCATTCTGCTTCTCAGTTCATAGGGCCACTGGCTACAGTTAGATGAATGGATAAGTTATGCTTAAAAAAATTGTTTCCTGTAACAGTGCAGAAAAAAAGGGTATGTAGGTAAAAAACAACACTTTTTTTGTTTATTTTTTTCTCAAAGAATAATAAAAATTATAATAATAAATGATGAATATTAGAAAAAAAAAGAATTTTACCTACCAACCCTATTTTATCCACATTTATTTTCAAAAGATGTGTGTTTTAGGCATGTTTTATGTTGATTGGGAGTTGGAAGGGTGGAAAAAATTTAGGATAGGGATTTTTTGAGTAAAAACTTGATAGGGTCTGGTTACAGGAAACAAACAATTTTTCAAGCCTTACCAACCCTAGGGGTTTCAAAACTATATTGATATTACCTCACCAATTTGATATCATATATATATATATATATATATATATATATATATATATATATATATATATATATATATATATATATATATATATATATATATATATATATATATATGTGTGTGTGTGTGTGTGTGTATATATTTGACAGTACTGCCCATCTCTTAGGGACCTTACTTTATCAAATTAAGCACTGTTAGCTCCTTCGCAGTGGTATAAAATAAAGTGGTCTAAGTCTGAGATCATAAACTGTATACAGCTTTTATTTGGAGTCCTTAAGAAATTCACTTTACAGCCATGCTGGAGGGTATTTCTGCTACTTAAATTTTTGCACATTCAATCACTTAAACAATATATTTATTACTATAAAGATATTTATATGAAGAATGTTATTTTGGTAATATCATGGGGTGCGCAAAAACAGCGAAAATTAAATGCCTGTAAAAAATACCAGATATACAGTTGATGATGGTCATCAGAGCTCAGACTTTCCAATTCCTGATAGAATAAAATCGATACCCCAAGCTTCACAGCTCCCCTTGGACATATAGCATTTGAGATGCTCTGGGGCAGTGGCATAAAAAAATGTTTTCTCAAATCCATAGGGGGGTCATAGGGACCGTCATGCAGCAAATATCAGACTTCCAGTCCCTGATAGTATAAAATCATAGATGAAGAAAAGAATGGATATGTAGCGATAGACCAATTACTATATGCGCTGTAGTAAAGGCCTGGACTCATGCCAGGGGTCGCTCATATGGCATCAGCGTGAGGTCATGTGAGGATAAGGACCAATCAAGGCTGTTGTATGATTTATATTACAGAGAACTCTGATCACTAGCATCAACTGAGCATGCGCAGAGCACAAATTTTGGGCTATTACTTGACATTGATTGAGGATAGCCTGTTCAGGTTGACCTGCTGGTTTCATATCCACTTGTTGTTATTCATCTAAGATAAAATTAATACCCCTAGCGACACAGTACACCCTAGATGTACAGCATTAGGTTTGGGCTAGACCAGGAGACTTGCCCCCTTTGGCTGTCCGTACCGTTCGCCGTGGTGGCAAGGGTCCTCACATTAAAATTTTTGGAACCTGATAGTCGTGATTTTGCACTGACACATTTGAATGAAATAAAACTTACTTGTATTTGTAGACCAGTGTTTATTTATCAATCAAGACAATATTTTATCTTACTCACCTCCTCCTATTTAGAGAAATCTTAGCTTTTTTTATGGAGGCACATTGAAGGCCTCCCAAATTCGCAAAATGGCCGCTAATTCTCGCGTTGTTACACGAGTTGTTGTGTTATCTCCAAGCACCAACACACGTCCATGTGCCGTCCAACAATTGAACTTAGATAAACTTTTAGGACGTGCGCGGCCAACTTACGTTACTACCGCTCTGGCAGATTACAGTGACCGAGGGAACAGGTTGGAAAAAACACTTTTATAGCAGTTTAAGAACTTTATTTAAAAATCTGGCCCTTATGAGCCTTTATTAGCTTAATTCCTACAAACTTGTCCATTAAACTAGTGACAGAGTGTTTTCATCACAAAACACCGACCCAGGTTCCATTTTTTTGCATTGGAGGACTAGTGCCGTATAAGTGAGGCCCGTCAGAGCAACAATAGCATAGGACCGTAACGTTACGGCACGGAGGGTCTAGACGTGCGGGCGCCAATTCTTTGAATTTTGCGATCTTGATCGCGATACCAGCTATTTTGACTGCGCTCAGCCATCTCCTGTTAAATATCTTAGCGCATCAAGAGGACAGCCAGTGATCACGTGACCACACAAATAACCCGACAATGCGTTTATTACACACTTCTAAGCTTTCTTTTATTATCGTCTGTCAGTGGAATAGTGAATCCTTGGCGTCGTTAGTGTTTGGGCGCCCTATATGTTGGTCATGGGCGTGTTATTTTTCGGAAATTTTCTTGGCGAAGTGTTGGGATACACCTATGTTGTTCGGTGACCGCATGCGAAGTGATTCAGTGACGTCATCTTCTGGTACTTTTTTACAGAATACAAAGTGACGTCATCGTCTGGTACTTTTTTCCTATTTAAATATATGATGCATTTTATCCAGTTTAAAATCATCCTATTATGATTGTCTGTCAATAAAATGTTGTATATTTGGCGTCGCTAGTGTCTTACTCATAAGAAAATGGAGATTACTTGTTGCGGTGTTGATCGGCGACCCTCGCCAGCGTGTGTGGGAACTCAGTGGATAGACTAGCATGCCAGTCCCTTGAGACATGTGCGCGTGAATTTTCCATTGAATAGACTAGTGCCAGTCTCTTTGAGCTATTGCGCGCCAACAATCAGGGGGAGGGGGGCAGGGTGGGCTGGTGCCGTTCAGCTGGGTGGACTCGTGCATGAAGCACACAACATATCATGGGATCATATCTAACTACAACAAAAGCTCAATTGTTCAAGTTATCAATAGAGTATAGTGAGATAGAACTTTAACAGCCATTGACATGCGGTCGCGGGCGCCTTTCTCCGCACAACTTCGCGTTTTCCATCAAAATATTACATGCTCAATGCACACTTTCCCTTCTAGAATTGAGTCCTTCTGGGTTTGGCCCCTCTTATAGGAGGATGTTAGGGTGAGCAAATGTTCCATGTCCCCGAAATGTGTTAAAGGGCTAAGCCTTATGCTGTTGTTGGCTAATTTGGCCAAAACAAAAATGATGCAAAAAACATAAAAAAATGACTGAAACCCTGGCATATGGGTACTCATCTAAGAGTACTAATTGAGAGCTATCCAATGAATACCAACATGACAGGGTTTAGATCTTTGCATTCTTGTGCAGTAGCCTTGTGTAAGTAGCCTTAGCTCTGGAAGGGTTAATGTGATAAAGGATATAGCTATACTATATGATGCATTAGTGCATTAGCAGAGAAGTACATAAGCTTTTAACTGGCGCCTGTGGTATGACGGTGAGCGCAAAGAAAGTACTTGTCACATTATTGAGTTATAACACTTGCAACCATTCTTCCGGTTTATGGAAGTGCCTTCCATTACAGTCTCACGTGTACCCCGAGTCTGGTCGGCGAGCAGGCGTCAGGGGTCATGTCTTATGTACTGAAGTACCCCTTTCTCGCACTCTCTCTCTCTCTCTCTCTCTCTCTCTCTCTCTCTCTCTCTCTCTCTCTCTCTCTCTCTCTCTCTCTATCTCTCTCTCTCTCTCTCTCTCTCTCTCTCTCTCTCTCTCTCTCTCTCTCTCTCTCTCTCTCTCTCTCTCTCTCTCTCACACACACACATATATCACACACAGTTACCAAATTCTTACCAACCAATATCCTATAAATGTTTTGAATTCATTTGACTTTAGGTCATATATGAAAATTAAGCATCAATGGAGCTTGTTAATTCATAAATTTATTCTCACAATATTTTCCGTTTATCTCTCTTCAGATGGTACCGCGGCCAAATTATGACTGTTGGTGAGAAGAGGGATCAGTATGAAGTGTTCTACGTGGATTACGGGGATCGGGCGTGGGTGAAAAGGGGTAGTCTCCTCCACCTGCCCGCCCGGTACGCCCAGCTGCCCTACCAGGCCATAGAGGCTACCCTTGTCAACATCAGCCCAACAGGTAGGACCTTTTAATCCATTGGTGCCTGGAGGTCCACTTTTTTTTTTTTTTTCATTTTTTTTATATTTTTTAATTTTTTTATTTATTCATTTATTTATTTTTTTAATACTTTTAATTCGTTTTTTTTAATTTATTATTATCATCATCATTTAAATTTTTATTTTCGCACAATACAATATGTCGGAAGTTTCCCTGTCTTTATCGACCTTAATCCTCAAGCGGCTGGTAGCTAATTTGGCCAATACAAAATGAGGCGAAAAACCTGAACAATGACTGAAACCCTGAAAACCTACTCATATATGAGAGTACTCGGTGAGAGCTTTTAGATGGTTTTCAAATATCTTTGCGTTCTTGTGCTTTGGATGAAAGTAGCCTAAGCATTGTAATGGTTAACCACTCGCAGGCAGATTAAAAAAACAATGCCACTCATAATCAACTCCTGCAGGTCAACTTGACCAGTGTCGTCTGGGCCTATCACTTTGGAATAAAGCACAAATTTGAAAAAATACAGGCGAATTTGGATATGACAGACCTCTGTACGCCAGACTTTTGTATATGACGGACGATATGCTTGGTCCCAGTCCCATGCATATCAAGTATGTGTCATATGTATATGATGGATTTTGCATATGACGGACCAATTTTCCTGGTCCCATTGAGTCTGTCATTTCTAAGTTCGCCTGTATATGCAAGAAAGTTGTAGATTACGTTTCTATACATTGTTTTTAGCATCATGACCTACGATTCTTTTGAAAATAACCTTGGAATTATTCATAAAATGGAACACTTCGAAGAGGATTTGCTAGTTACTTTCTGATCAACATTGCTTTTGTTCGGGAGATATCCTCAAAACTGTCAGACAATTTTGTGCGCTACAGGCATGAATGGGTTAAACAAGCCAAGTGCATGGTCTCTTACGTGGTCCAACAATACTGAATTGGTTTTCAATCGCGTAAAATCCTTGAAAACATCTGTCAAGAACTTTTGTATTTGACCTTCTTTTCATCTATGCAGACCTCTGTCTTTGATGCAGACTGACTGCTGATGAAAAGTAAAAGGCATAGAAGCAAGGCGTGACTTATAAATTTCATTACCAATGACTTGTTATGAGATGTATCAGAATCATGCTCAGCAGAGAGAAATTGTGTGGCACAGCCGTGATTGTTGGGCGCTGAACCCTTATGCCGCTGGTGGCTGATTTATACATTATAAAATGAAGTTAAAAAACGATAAATGATTGAAGCCCTGGCACATGGGTACTTATCTGGGAGTACTTCGCCAGAGCTATCCAATGAATACAAAGACGACAGGATTTAAATGGTCTTCAGAATTTTTTGCTTTCTTGTGCTTTGGTCAAAATAGCCACAGCATTGAAGTGTTAATCCTTTCAATGCTTAGGCTACATTCATCCAAAGCACAAGGACATTAAGTTTTTTTGAAAGCCATTTAAACCCTTTCATATTGGTATTCTTTGGATAGCCCTTGCAAAGTACTCTCAGATGAGTACCTATGTGCCATTTTTCAGGTTTTATTGGCCAAATTAGCCACCAGCATAAGGGTTGACCCATTCAATTATTGCTTTAGGGTTATATTCATTCAAAGCGTAAGGACGTAATGTTTTTTTGAAAGCCATTTAAACCCTGTTATATTGGTATTCTTTGGATAGCCCTCGCTGAGTACTCTCGGGTGAGTACCCATGTGCCAGGGTTTCAGTCATTTTTCAGGTTTTTTGCATCATTTTGTCTTCGCCAAATTAGCCACCAGCATAAGGGTTAATATAACTACTTACAAACCTTGTAGTTGATGACATCACTAATGTGTGGCAATGATGAGATGTTCCAGTTTCTCTGATGTTACTCGTGGTTTCGAATATCGGAACCGGTTTCCGCCACCAGACGTTCATTTGCCGGGTGTGTCTGCGATAATGATGGATAATTAAATATGGCAATGCATTGAGATCAACATCAATGGGTCCAATGACTGAAGGAGACACCATGTAATGCTCACGCCCAACACGGCCAGCTGCAGAATTACAGAGTCTCTTAGAAGGGGGGGGAGGGGACTTGAGAAATAGGTAGACACACCAGCTGCAGTCAAAAGGAAGTACTAAGGCAAGGATATCCCTGTTTGGCTGATCAAAGCCTGGATTGATTGGCAAAATTTTAATGAAAAATATGAATTGAATGTAGTCATGTTATAGTCAATGAAATGGGGGGGGGGGGGGTGGGGAGAAATTGGTAGACACACCAGCTGCAGTCAAAAGGAAGTACTAATATTAAGGCATGGATATTTATGTTGGTGTCCTGTTTGGCTGATCAAAGCCTTGATTGGTTGGCAAAACTTCTATGGTTTAAAACATATAAATTCAATCACAGTCTTTAGCCAGCAGGGTCTTCGAGTGCCTTTTGGACATCCAAACCCTTTGTCGATTGGAACAAAGATTATTTGGTTGTGTGAATTTATTCAAACCTGAGGCAGTAACCTATTCTCACTCAGAGTTCCTTAAACACTTTTGTCCAAAGCAAAAGGAGGCAAAGATTTTTGAAAACCATCTAACCCCTGTCATGTTGGTATTCATTAGATAGCTTTTGCTGAATACTCTCAGATGAGTACCCATGTGTCAGAGTTTCAGTCATTTTTCAGCTTTTTTTTCAGCATTTTGTATTGGCAAGATTAGCCACCAGCAGCAGAAGGGTTAAGAAAAGGGTTATCGTCTGCTACTCTTATACGTTTGAAAATAACTTAGAAATTAAGGGAAAGTTCACAAAATATTTGAAGGAGAATTTTTGTGTGGCGGCTGATAAAGATTTCTCCTTCAAATGTTTACAAAAAAATGCATATGTAATTAAAGTATGTGGACTAGCTGGCACTCATCATATGGTTTACCTGAACCCAAGCTGTTTCAATTTCAAATGTTATGAAATTTACTTGTTGGCCGATATTTGGTGAAATATGTCCTTGGATAGATCGGGGGTGGGCGAAATTCCCCAGTAATTATTTTGTAAATGAATTATAGTGGCCGAGTTTCCTAGGGCGGCCGAGATTTCCGAGAATTTACGGTATATTACTGTTGTTTCACATAGACTAGCATATGTAATCTAAGTATGTGGGCTGGGACAGTGATATTCATAATTATCCCCAACCACCCCCTCCTCATCATATGAACTACATGAACCAAGCTGTTTAATTTTGAAATATAATCTTTATTACTGTTGTTTCACGTAGACTAGCATATGTAATCTAAGTATGTGGGCTGGCATAGTGATATTCATGATTATCCACACCCACCCCCTGCCTTTCCCCCCCCCCCCCCCCCTCATCATATGAATTACCTCAACCAAGCTGTTTAATTTTGAAATGTAAATTTTATTATTTGTGTTTCACATAGACTAGCATATGTAATCTAAGTATGCACATGTGGGCTGGCACAGTGATATTCATAATTATAACCACCCACCCCCTCATCATATGAATTACTTGAACCCATGCTGTTTTAATTTGAAATGTAATCTTTATTACTGTTGTTTCACATAGACTAGCATATGTAATCTAAGTATGTGGGCTGGCACAGTGATATTCATAATATAACCCACCCACCCCCTGCCTACCCCCCCCCCCCCCCCCCCCCCCCCTCATCATATGAATTACCTCGACCAAGCTGTTTAATTTTGAAATGTAATCTATATTACTGTTGTTTCACATAAACTAGCATATGTAATCTAAGTATGTGGGCTGACACAGTGATATTCATAATTATACCCACCCACCCCCTGCCCCCCCCCCTACCCCCTCTTTATATGAATTACTTGAACCCAAGCTGTTTTAATTTGAAATGTAATCTCTATACTGATGTTATCACCCTTGTTATGCATATAAAGCATTACAGCTCCTATATTGTTTTCATTCACTTTCAATTGGCTAATTACAATATGGAATTGACACCCCCTCTGTGGAGACAGGGTAGCTCAGATGGGTAGGTTTTGGACCAGCGATCACAGGGTCGCCGGTTCAATTCCCGGCCAGGTCACTTTGCCTCAGTTTCCCCAGCTGTGAAAAGGGGACCTGGCATAAAGGGCAGAATATTTATGTGATTGCTTGAACCTAAGAGCGCTGACGAAATGGCTGCCAAGGTTGCATGCTCCCCAGGGAGTTGAAATGGTTCAAAGAGTGAACAGGCCTCCTGGGGAATAAATGTAGAGAGTCGTGTGAACATTGATAAAATGGAACAAGACTATAAACCTAACATTTATTTATCTATTTATTTTATATTTGAAATAGCTTTTCAAATTAAGGCATTGTTGGAAAAATATATGGTGATAGAAAAATATTAGGCAAGCATAAATGATTGCTCTGAGCACTTTCCAGGTAGATGGCACCCAGTAATTGCAGAACGTGAGAGACTTAACCCTTAGGCTGCTGATGGCAAATTTTGCCTTTACGAAAAGATGCAAAAAAGCTAAAAGAAATGACTGAAACCGTTGCACATGGGTACTTGTCTGTGAGTACTCAGTAATATAGCTCTCCAATGAATACCAACATGACAGGGTTTAGATGGTTTTCAAAAATCTTTGCGCCCTTTAGTGCTTTGGGCGAAAGTGGCCTAAGCATTGAAAGGGATAGATAATGGCTTTTACCACGAATGAAAAATGTTGTGTTATGGTATTTCTGAAGTTACATAATGAAATCTTACCTGCCATGTCCACAGGCAGGCACACTCTGATTTTACCTGCCATTCAACCATTTTGAATTTTTTTACCTGCCCGGGGAAGTAGGGCAGCCCTTAATGTCGAGCCTTGAAATCTATTCACATTTTTCTCTTTTTTAGGGGAGTCCTGGGATCAAGAAGATGGGGACGCGCTTTGGGCTCTCACACTCAATCAAGACAAACTCTACAAGCTGCTCATGGCTAAGGTGAGTACCATATTCAACCCAATCCTGCCTGGAGATCTACTTGACAAGTGTCGTCTGGAACTGTCATGATTTTAAAAAATAACTTCGGAATGAAGCATTAATTTGCAAACTATTTGAAGGAGAGTTATAGATAAGGGTTTATTGAACAACTCGATCTCCTTCAAATATTTTCTTGATAATGCTTTTGTTGGAGAAATATCATCAAGATAGTCAGGCGGTTATGGCTACTACAGGCATGAATGGGTTATGCTTAACCTTTTAAATATATATATATATATATATATATATATATATATATATATATATATATATATATATATATATATATATATATATATATATATATATATATATATTAATGCTTAAAGGGTACTCATGAAACTATCCTCTGGTTCTATGATACACTTGACGATGATTTGGAAATTAAGAATAAGAGTATGGAAGTAAAGAAAACTTTTACCTCTAGAGCCGGAGAAGCTAAAAAGTAGCTGAAAAGAATATGCAGATGAGCCTCAGGGAAATGTTGATTTATGTGTGTGCAAAAATAACTGACAAGCAATGCTTTGTTTTATGTGTGTGTGTGTGTGGGTGTGTTTTTCGTGTATTAGTGTATAGCAGGAACTATATACTGTATACCGTGTTAATATTGCGGCAGTTTAAATAATGCGTACTTTGCGCACCCATAGAGTCCGCATTTATTAAACTGCGCACTATTATTTGGATATTGGATCCCTATGCTTTTACCGTTCGACACACTGATATGATAACTTGTCATTCAACATAAAGACCCTTCGCGTCCTCTGCTGGTACTGAGTTCAATAACGATGTAGACGACTTGCACACTCAAGAGTGGTCAAACATCCCGGTTAGTACTGGTCAGAGTTACTGATTGCAACTAAGATAACACCGTTCGTGGCTGGTGACGAACTAAAGATTGCAATTGCCTATAATACTGGCAGCATCTGGCATTCCTAAGGGTCTGGCCGGCTTGAATATAGCAGCACAGCCCTTCCCAAAAGCCAGGTAGGTTGCTTGGCCTTGGCCCCCTCACACAGCTTGAGCTGGAGGTTATCAATGCGCAATTATTAAACTGCGCATCAAAGGCAGTTATCTGCTGAGCGCATTATTTTATATGCGCAATATTAACACGGTATACAGTATTTGAAATATTTATATATATACATATATATATATATATATATATATATATATATATATATATATATATATATATATATATATATATATATATATATATATATATATATTAAACATATTGTTCCTGTGTATAGGTATAGGTACTGGTACACGATATGATGCCAAATACCAGTATCGAATGGGAAAAGATATCGTAGTGAAAAATCATTGTATTGTATAAATGATGATTTTGAATATGTATGAAACTTACTTAATTGTTACCTGGACTTCACTGCGGAAGGGAAATTTCAGAAGCTGACAGTGCGGAATTTAACAAAATTAGGTCTCTGGTATGCAGGCAGTAGCATTGGAAATACCATTTAGGTATTGTATCATGTAGGAAATATTGTTTTATATCATATATTTAAAATTTTCAAAGTGCTAATCCCTAGCTCTCAGTGTATTACCAAAGGTTTTTGTCTTTTTATCACAGGTGGTGGGCAAGACTCAGGCCAAGTATATGGGGAACCACTGCTACCATATTGAACTGTATGAGGAAACTGACCAATCACAGATCAACATCACGTACGAACTGGTGGCCAGCGGACATGCGATCGGGAAACAGGGCTCAGCCGAGGTAGGGACATTATTCTATACCCATTAATCCTCGCAAAAACGACCTGCTAATTTTGGTGAAATCTTTCAGTCGAAACATAGGTAGGAAAATATTTCAAGGTGAAATTTTGATCACATAAAGACACACAAAGTGGGGACAAAGTAAACCAGTTGGTTAGGTGTCGGACTAGTAATCAGTTGGTCGCTGGTTCAATTTCCAGCTGGGGCACTTTGGTCTGTTCCTGGGCAAGGCAGTTTATTGCATATTGCCTCAGTCTATCCAGCTGCAAAATGGGTACCTAGCATTAATAAATCAGTGCTTAGAGCTTGTGCGCTATATGCTGCCAACTGATCTGGAATATCCTTCGAGGGATTGAAATGGTTTCCGTGTGTACCGGCCTGCTAGGAGAGGAAGGTCGTCTGAGCACTTCGGTGGATATAAGACTATAAACCGAATACCTTTACCTTTACACAAGTCTACTTTAAATGATTCGTAAATCTTTTCTTAATTCTTAAGTTACTGTCAAAAGTTTTAAATCTTTATGGTAACTTATAAGTATTTTAATGTGTTCATGCTTTAAGTGACCAAAAAGCGTCCTGACTATTTTAGGAATATCATTCTGACCAAGAAAAAAGTTTTTAAAGGGCAAATGTTGATAGGAACCTTACATAAAGTATAGGACAGACATTTAATTCCTGCTTCAGTCGACCAGATGCCTGCCAGTGTCTGATTGTACAAACACCCATGGATAACATACAAAAAATAAGCCAAGCACATAAATGACCCGAGGAGATTGTGAATCAAAGCTTCGTTCAGGTGTGAGGTCATCCTTGCATCCATGCCCAGGAAATTGGATGGCAATGGGGCATGTGGTTGGTATTATGCACAGGCCGGCTGACTGAGGCCGCCCACGCAAAGCAGGAATTAACCCTTCCAACGCCGAGGCTACATTCATCCAAAGCACAAGGATGCAAAGATTTTTGGAAAACCATCTAAACCCTGTCATGTCTGTATTCATTAGAAAGCTCTCACTGAGTACTCTCAGATGAGTACCCATTTGCCAGGGTTTCAGGCATTTTCCAGGTTTTTTAATCATTTTGTATTGGTCAAATTGGCCACCACCAGCATTTGGGTTAAATGTCGGCACTGTGCAACTCTCTGCAACTCTCCTCCAAATATTTGATCATTTTATGATTAATTGAAAAGTTATTTTCAATGGTAACATAGGTCCAGACAACACTTGGCATAGAGAATCAGAGGTATAAGTGGGTCAACCCTTTCATGCCTGGATATCTCCTAGACAATTAAGTGTCGTCTGAACCTGTGACGCTTTAGAAAATAACTTCGGAATTAATCATAAATTCAAATAATATTTGAATGAGAGTTGTAAGTTGGATTTTTATCAACATTTTTCCTTCAAATATTTTCTGAAAATTACTTTTGTTAGAGAGATATCACCAAAATAGTCAGTTGTTTTTGACCCATTAGGCATGTGTGGGTTAACCAAATTCATAACTAGGATCACTTGTGATCGGACACCTACAAAAATAGTTTGACTTATTCCCATAAGACATGTGCACATGGTCTGTCTCAAAGAAAAATATATCATTTCTTAATAACCAAATGATATTGTGAAAGGAACCTCGGTATTGATATGTAGGATTTCGTCTTTATCATGCAAAATATTTAAAGCTTTGTATGTTACACTAAATTGATATTGGCTTGCATGGTTTTAGTTGTTTTTCCTCTGTTTTATACGTAGCTGCCATCTATTGCATAAATGTGTAACTACTCATAAGGCATACTATCATTGTATTCATCCTTAAGAAATGCAATATTCTCAAGTGTTGAAATACTTTCAAAAGAAAGATTGTTTAAAGATTGAACTAGATTAATTAAAATATGAGATGACATATATTTCAATTATTATATCATTTATATAACATCCATATCCTAAATATTTCGAGCTGCCCTTATGGCCTGGTCTAATTAGGCATTGCCCCTGACTGCTAGCTGTCTCTCACATCCCAGGTTCAAATCCTGGCCGGGGCATGTGAGAAAGTTGCCAGAGACTTTGGATTGAAGGCAGTGATTTTTGCTGGGTTTCCTCCACCACCCATAGAAATAGCTAGTCACGATTAAGCCTAAATATTAGATTTATAATCATTCCTGACGTTTCTGATATGAGCATGTTCCTTCAAGTTTTAGGAACCATCTTAGCGAATTGTTTATGTAAAAACGATTTGATTCAATATATTTACCAATAAAAATGTAAATATTCAAATAACTTTTAATATTTGTAAATTAATGATTTTTAGTTTATTTCTTATTAAACCAGTCAATATGTGTTCCATTATATTATATAGATAGAATAGTGATTACTGAGGACTACAATTGTTGACCATATCTGGGAAATTAAACCCGTTAATGCTCGCACCGGCCAAAAGCAGCCAAACAGTTTTGATGAAATCTTGTGTCTAAAAGCATAGTTACGAAAATATTTGATGGAGAAGTGTTAATTAGAACATAACAAACATCTCTCTTTCAAATATTTTATAAAATTATTCTCAATTCTCAAGTTATTATCAAAAGTATTTTAGGTCCAGACAACAAGCTATGGAGGAACTCTCAATGGGATAAGTACAATATTTTCTCCTTTGCCACCAGTCCACCATGGGTGAGCCTGGGGCCTCCCTTATGTTTTGTAGTACATGTTTATAATTGTGCATTGTTTTGTATGTTCTAGGACCTGTTTGCGGAGTGTGACGATGAGGAGGGTAAGGCTTATGACAAGCCTTACCAGAAGATACCCGATCTCTGTGCCAAACTACATAGATGCAAGGTAAAAACACTCACCCATTCATTTTTAGAGATTTCCTTGACCAATGTCGTCTGTACCTGTGATACTTTTGAAAATAATTTTAAATTAAAGCAAAAAATGGAGAAATATTTGAAGAGGGGATGTTAGTTACTCTATGAATTCCATTTCTCCTTCAAATATTTTCTGAACATTCATTTTGTTTGTGAGATATCACCAAAAGAATGGACCGCTGGATCTTTACCCAACATAGAGAGTTAAACCATTTATGCCTATAGTACTCAGATCTATTAATAACCGTCCTCCAAATATTCTGTGAATTTAAATATCTTTTCCTAAGTGACTTCTAAAATATCAATGATCCAAACCGACACCTGTCAGAAAGGTCATTCATGCCTGTATCGACCAAGACTATCTGCCTTTTTTGGTCACATTTCTTTTCCAAAAGGAATTATCAAAAAGTGTATGATGGGGAAATGTTGAAAAAGATCAAACCCACAATTATCCTTTAAATGTTATGCAAATTTGTTATCAATATCGAAGCTATTTGCAAAATTACCATAAGTCCAGACAACCTATCACAAATATTTTTGTAAGGGACTTCTAAAAATCTCAATCTCAAGCTTATGAATTTTTTTATCTCCTTATAATTCCCATGACATTGTTTAATGATATAATGCTCTTTTTTTTGATGAATTTATACATGTTTATGGTTGAAATATGAGTATATTGTGATCCCCCTTAAAAATTTGGACATCAAAAATGTTTAAACTGTCAATTTTAGGCACCCAGTTTCTAGATCCTGGCTAAGACTCTGCTTCCTTCTTGGCTGCTTTCTGAAAGGCCAATATTTGTGGCATCTCGTACATTTCACTTGTTTGCATGCTAATAGATGGCGCCACCAACTTGAAGATACAGGCATTATGAAACAATTTAATCTGCAAATGAAACAGCAACACTTTCCAATTAAAGTTGTTGATGATTGTCAATTGTTCAAAAATATGATGCATAAAATTCCAGCTTTATTAAAAAGAATCACATTCGTTCTAAGTCATTTCTTTATTCACTAGTTATTCTTTTTATTCCACTTATGAATAGGAATACGTACCGGTACTATATACTATACCAAATACTGATATCGAATTCGGAAAAGTACAGTATTGTATAGGGTAAAAATCAAATTATATATAAAATTGATTTAATCGCTACTTGGAAATCTCCACACCAAGGTAGTTTGCTATGTAAGTAGCAAAAATTTTCAAAGTTGACAGCGCTTAATTTAAAGAAAAACAGGTCCTTGGGAGGCAGGCAATAATTTTGAAAAATAACATTAAAAGTAAATATCTATATCACATTGTATCGCGAAGATTTTAAAGGTGCCAGTCCCTACTTATGGAGAATATCACAGAAATATCTCTTTTTTTTTTGGTCACGTTTATGTTTATATTTTAGGACCCTACAGAGAGGGAGAGCATAGCATTAGAAATCCAGCAGTTGGTTTTCAAACACACTAAGTAAGTTAAATATGTGTGTGTGTGTGTGTGTGTGTGTGTAATTGTGTGCATGTGGTCTGATTAATTTGCCCATAACTAATTTTTATTATTTTTGCTTTAAAGAAACAGTAACTTTCAGTCGAGTACTTCGCCAAATATTTGGTATATCCAAATGAATCTAACCAAGTGTTCTTTCTTATGAAGATATAGATAACTAAGATGTCAAATTCTCTGAGAAAGAGTTCATTACATGTCTATATGCGAAATATACAGCAATTTGATGATTATTGTAAATTTCATATTAACCATCGACAAGATGTATGTAAACTGACAACTTGGACCAACTCATAAATTTTGATCACAGAGAAAGTATTTGAAAAAGGATTGTTAAGCCAAACAGGAAAAACAAATTTCAATCAATAGTATTCAATATGTTTAGTTAGCAAGGTCTTTTCTTGCAATTATTTTATTTTATTTTTTGTCTGCTCAAGGTTCAAAGATGAAATGTGTTTTAAATTTCAAATTAAACAACTGAAAGAGGAATGTTTTCTAATAACCTTGACCAAAATCATCAATTTTAATCATAGATAAAGTATTTGAAGAGAGATTGTTATGCACAAAAGGAAAAAAAGTTTAATTAATAAGGTCTTTTCTCACATTTTTTATTTTATTGATTTATTTTCTTTCTTCGTTCAAGGTTCAAAGATGAAATGCGTAACAGCGGGGCAGTGAAAGCACTCTGCAAGATGATTGGCTGTGCCAGGATCCCGAAGATACAGGAACATGTGGTGGCCAGTCTCGTCTACCTCGCCCGCAACAATGAAAGGTAGTGTTCAATCTCGTCTGGATCTATGATACTTTTGAAGATAACTTTATAATTAAGAGTGATTTTACAAAATATTTCAAGAAGAGTCGCTGGTAGTGTTCTGATGAAGATTTCTCCTTCAAATATTTTCCCAATTTTGCTTTTGGCTGAAATTTACTACTAAAATTGTCAGGCGTAGTAGAAGCAGTAGTAGTTGCAGTGGTACCATGGTAACAGTAGTAGTAGAAGTAGTAGTAGTTATCTGTATTAGTAGTAATAATAGTAGTAGAAGAAGTAGCAGTAGTGGTAATAGTAGCAAGAAGTAGTAGTATTAATAGTAGAATGGTAGTGGTGGTAGTAGTAGTAGTAGTAGTAGTAGCTGCAGCAGTAAAAGTCATTATTGTGGTCTTCTTTTAGTTATTTATGGACCCACATATTTTTGACGATTCCCAAACTTATTCCTTGTATCCTTGTATGTGGTGCATTGTGAAGACGTTTAATCTAATTATTCCTCATAGGCATTTTACTACTTTATTTCAGAAATTGTGAAGAGATACGTGAAACTGGTGGTCTCAAGTCCCTGTGCAGGCTGCTGGAAAGGGTAAGTTACAACTAGTAACAATTAACTATTCCAATGCTGAGACTAGTTTTGTCCAAAGCACATGGAGACAAAAATCTTTGGAAACTATCGAAACCTTGTCGTGTTGGTATTTATTGGATAGTTCTTACTGAGTACCCTCTGATGAGTACCCATGTGCCAGGGTTTCAGTCACTTAAAAGGCTTTTTGCATCATTTGATATTGGCCAAATTATCCACCAGCATAAGGGTTAAACAGAATAGTAGGAATCAATTCATGGACATATTTGGAACAATGCTAGGACAAACAAACTTTTGGGGGAATTTAGTCATGTTGGGCAAGTTTATACGTTTTTATTTGCACTGCAGAAGAATGAGCTTTTCACCAAAAAATTGAAATCTTTGTTAGATATCTTTGTAAATTCCAGCTGCTTTAATCGTTCTGAATTGTCGATCGATTTATTGATTATAATCAATTCAGCGAGACATATCCAAAGAATACCATTTATTGATTTATTGATTATAATCAATTATTATCAATTTTAATATGCCTACTTGTCTCTGGTATATATCTGATTACCCTTTAGAATTTAGAATGGTCAGGAACTTTTAGTTTGTGTTATCACAATAATCATTTACTTTTATGCATGGTTTTCATGGTTAGTAAGTCCCCTTTGAGTGGAAACTTTGTTTTGATGATCGATTTATCAGAAATCATGGCAAAGCAATTGCTCATACTGATTAACCCTCATCCTGATAATGCAAAACACTTGAAAATTGACTGAAACCCTGGCATATGGGTACTCATCTGAGAGTACTCAATGAGAGCTATCCAATGAATACCATCATGTCAGAGTTAAGATGGTTTTCAAAAACCTTTGCCCTTTTTTGCGCTCCTGACGAAAGAAGTACCCATTGCATCATTGGAAGGGTAAATCCTCTCAGCACAAATACCTCAGGTGCATAATTTGCTCGTTTCCTACAATATATTTGTTTGTTTAATTGTTTATGTTGTTTGTTTATTTGTTTGTTTATTTGTTTCTTTGTTTATTTCAGAGTGAGAGTGTGCAGGTTCAGGAGTATGTGGCGTGGGCGCTGAAAAACCTCGCAGTCGTCGCAAGGTGAGATATAGCAACACACTTCAGGGGCCGGTTGCACCAATGTGACTCAGGCTCAAACTCAGGCTCAAGTCTCAATTTGATTGTCTACAACAATAGATGCTATTGTTGTAGACAATCAAGTTGAGCCTTGAGCCTGAGTCACGTTGGTGCAACTGGCCCCAGATTTATTTACTTGCCCGATATAAAATATAAAAGATTGGCATTTATTATATTACATGGTTTACTAGTTTAATGATTTGAAAATCATTTTCTTTTTTATTTTGTTGCATTTCTTTGCATATTTCTTGGTATTTGTGCCACTTTCTATACAAAAATGTGTAGTAGTGTTCAGAAAATCAGCTTGCCCAAAGTAAAATCTACTTTCCCAAAAGCCCTTTTTTCAAAATTTCACTGGGAAACTGGGTGGTAGTTAATTGTGCCGAGGCGTTTAGTGCAGGATTTCAATGCCAGCACTGTACATGTGAGTCTTACGAATCTATTTAATCATTATTTGAAAATACACCATAATTTTATTTACTGGGATGTTTTAGATGCAGTTATTATTTTTGATACAAACATGGATTTCATTAATTTTCTTTCCTACACTGAGATTGTATGTTTTAATCCATTCATGCTTGAAGCAGCCGAAACCACCTGACTATTTTGGCGTTATCTCCCTAATAAAAGCACTCTTAGGAAAAAAATTTGAAGGAGAGATGTTTTTTAGAACTTCATCTATAACTCTCCTTCAAATATTTTGCAATTTTATGCCTTACTCATGAGTTATTTTCAAATGTATCACAGGTCCAGACAACTTTTGTGAGGATATCCTGGCATATATTGGTAAATGCAGTACAGTATTTTCCTCTTTGCAGCAACCGTGAAGCAATGCTTGATACTGGAGGTTTACGGGCACTCTGCAAACTTCTGACGGACACCAGCAATACTAAGGTAGGAAAACCTGTATTCTAGATATTCAGGAAATATGGACGATTCTGTACGGGTGTTGGAAAACATCCGTACAGACCATTTGAAAGATACCGGTTTTCAAGCCAAACCTATATGGGAACATAAATTGGAAGGAATTGGTTAGGAGATCTGTATTCTAGATACACAGGAAAAATGGACAATTCTGTACGGGTGTTGGACAACATCCGTACAGACCATTTGAAAGATACCGGTTTTCAAGCCAAACCTATATGGGTACATAAATTGGAAGGAATTGGTAGGGAGATCTGCATTCTAGATACACAGGAAAAATGGACAATTCTGTACAGGTGTTGGACAACATCCGTACAGACCATTTGAAAGATACCCGTTTTCAAGCCAAACCTATACGGGTACAAAAATCGATGATGGTGTGGTGATTGTCTTTAGCTACATCCCCATATGATGATGCTGAAGTGTCACTATCATAAAACAAGTACATGCATGTCATTCCTACGTCATCCATACATTTTCCAAGAGCTTGTAGAGCAGCAATTTCAGTTAAACAATAATCATAATGCCTCGCTACATATATTGTACAGCATTGTAATTTTATGATGGCCGTAAGAGATTGTCAACTTTTTCCTGTGTAAGGCCTAAAAAAAAAAGTTGTTTGTTTCCTGTAACCCTACCCTAACAAGTTTTTATTCTTAAAAATCCCTACCCTTAAGTTTTTTCCACCCTACCAACTCCCAATCAATGTAAAACAGGCATAAAACACACATTTTTGACCAAAAAAAGAATGCAAAAATATATTTTTTTACCCTATTTTTTTTTCGCACCGTTACAGGAATCAAACTTTCTTTTTCTAGGCCTAATGAATAGACAATGGGAAACATTGGTACTAAGAAACCAGGAAGTTATATTTGACCTATTAATGCTTGCAGCAGACAAAATTCATATGACAATTGTAGTGAGATCAGGCAGCTAAAGGCAAAAGTGGAAAAATATCTGAAGTAGAAATGTTATTTAGAACATTACCCACTAAATTTTTAATATTCTAAATAGTATTTCTCCTTCAAATATTTTCCCAACTTTGCTTTTGCGTCCAAACTTTAATCAAAATTGTGCAAACTTTAATCAAAATTGTCAAGCTGCTTTTGGCTGCTCTGAGCAATAAAGGGCTAACATCAAACTAAAATTCCTTACCTGCACGATTAGTTACTGTAAAATAGGAAATTAATCTGAGTGGTTTATTCTGCTGAAGTTTTCCGAGTGGGGTCAGTTCGGTATAATGAAAGTCGTATGTATTATTCCCGTCATTAGAATATTAACCTTCAATATTGGCCTTTCAGAATAAAACATCTCAGAAAAATCCAAAATCACAAATTCGGTTAATTTGCGCCTCGTATTAATTTCCTATTCTACAGTTACAGTACTTGTTTTCATTTGACGATGCTACACTGGACGATGTGTTTGAATCAACCAAAACTAATTGGAGTACCATTGGCCCGTGAGACTCCTGGGTCAATTGCCTTTCACGGCAACGACAGTTAACGAATGAGGGTAGCGTTTGATGAAGATGAGGAAGGGAGGTGAAATTGATAGACTTTGTTAGCAGAGGCTTGGAAACTGACTTCGGTTCACTGATTGCTCATTTATAACATGGACAGGTGGTCTATTTGAAGATTGAGGTGAATGTTTGGTTTAGTTTAGTAACTAACCAAAAGATGGCAGCACTAGCTAATAGTTTCTTATTTCGTCTGTGGGGCACTCAGATGAGATTGCAGTTATGAATAGTTGGAATAAATTAAAGGCGCCAATACCATACTATTCTAAATAGAAACAGATTTAAGTCTATAGCATTTTTTTACAGATTTTGAGACATTAAGAAACTTAGCTCTGTGTTCAGGGAAAGCACTTGAGGTATTACTTATTTCTAAACGCAAGTCATTGAAAAGTCATCGAGAAACCTGAAAAGGAAGGCAATTTGGAACTGAAATTGCACATGTAAAACCATAGGACATTATTGCAGCAACGAAAATCAGCACCCTGCTCGATGTCGATGACAACAAAAGACAACAAAAGAATAACAATGCCTACCATTTGGAAATTGCAGTTTTGAATTTAAGAAAAAATATTCTCAATTCATTCTCTTCTTTTTTCTTTTTTTTTTATTTAGCAATTTTCATTGTTCCCTGATGAATAATATTTCTTCAGGAATATAGAAAGAGCAGAAGCACCAAGTCATAAATAGGTTTAGATCAAAAAGTTGAGGCTTAATTCGCTTTTATCGTTTAAAGAGACATGTTTTCCATTCAGTCATGCATATATTACTGAAATAGCATAAGGTTGCAGTTTCAAGTCTCCACTGGATCCCCATAAGCAGGTTGGCCTGGTAGCAATATAAATGTTCAGCGTTGTACAGTGCTGTCTATGGTACCTCTGCAACTTAAAGACCCCTTGGAGCTATTCATGAAGATATAGGAATTGCTTCCCAGTTCTTGGTCTCTATCTTGTCGCAATATGACCTAAGCTTTTGAAAGCTATGTAAAAAACAATCCCTCCCTTTTTTGCTGAAATAGTAGGGTTATTAATTGGTTAACAGTAAAAGCTTGAGCAAGGCCTGCCAATAACCAACTAGTTCAAAAGGCCAGGTAGGACTAGTAGCACCTTATATCTACATGCCCAACTCAAAATACTTCTCGCCCAAACCTCAAAAATCAAAGATAATTATATCACGTTAAACCAATGTGATTTGTACTGCAACAAGGTATAGAGAACAAAAATTTATTATCTTAATAAGATGTCATCATCCCTGACATAGAAAACCTCTGCTACAGGCTATAATATTTTTTGATATTTGACTTATGTATATATTTTCTTAGCAGGATAAAATTTGAAAAAAAAAGATGCCCTTTGAGGCAGAATAAGGAAATAAAAGCCCCTCTATAGGAGGCACTTGAGGCATCTCTGAGTGTAGGGAAAGGTTCTCTTACACCAAGTGGCTGAAATGAAATATCATATTTTATTTTCATAGCAGAATAAATTTTGAAAAAAATGTCCTTTTAGGCAGAATAACGAAATAAAAAAGTCCCTTATAAGAGACAACGGTGAAAGGATCTTTTGAAACCCTGCCATATAGGTACTCTTCTGAGAGAACTCAGCAAGAGCTATTCAAGGAATACCAACATGACAGGGTGTAGGTGATTTTCAGGAATCTTTGTGTCCTTGAGTTTTGGATGAAAGTAACCATAAGCATCAGAAGGGTGTATGATTGTATATCATACAGATGTGAATTGCTTTGAGGCCTGTACATGTATCAGTGTATCAAAAAGAAATATCATATATATATATATATTTATATTTTTCATAGCAGCATAAAATTAAAAGAAAAAAAACATGCCCTTAATTGATTTTATGCCTGTATATAGCAGCATAAAATTTGGAAAAAAACGCCTTTTGAGGCAGAATAACAAGATGAAATAAGTTCCTTATAAGGGACACCTTAGGCCTCTCTGAGTGTGACTAGAGGATCTTACGCCTTAGCAAGATACATTTTGAGAAAAAAGCATGTTCTTTGAGGCAGAATAACAAAAAAAAGTGCCTTATAAGGGATGCCTGAGTGTGGCGAGAGGATATTTTACGCCTTTTGTACTAGCTAGGATACATTTAAATAAAAAACATGCCATTTTAGGCAGAATAGTGAAATAAAAAATTCCTTCAAGGGACGTCTGAGACATCTCTGAGTGTGGTGAGATGATCTCTTGAAACCCTGGCATATGGGTATTTAGAGAAATCAGCAAGAGCTATCCAAGGAATACCAACATGACAGGGTGTAGGTAATTTTCAAAAATCTTTGCCCCTTGTCATACAGATATGATTTGCTTTTATGCCTGTACATATGTTTATACATAGCAGGATAAAAACATGCCCTTTGAGGCAAAATAACAAATTTAAAAAGTCTGTCGTAATGGACACCTGAGACATCTCTGAATGTGGGGAGAGAATCTCTTATGCCGAGTGGCTGCGGAGACGAGTAGGGTCGGTTTCCATGGATATCGCATGCACAGCATCTCATCTAGTCACTTCCTAGGTGCTGAGTGGCATCACAAGTAATTTCCCCTTCTGCGCGGATAAATTACTGATAGCTCATCGCACGTTTTTACCTGTCATGATAGGCCCTTGGGATCAGCCAGGCTGATTTCCTGGCCGAGAACTTGATTTTCGTACATGATTTTAACCTTTTTATGTTCTCCTAGGAAAATCCTAGGAAATCTAAGCTGATTTGGATAAGAATCTGAGCTAATTGGGATAGGTCATGCTGATTTCCTTGCCGAGAACTTGATTTTCGTACATGGTTTTAACCTTTTTATGTTCTCCTAGGAAAATCCTAGGATTTCCTAGGAAATCTGACAATTTGGATCAGTCATGCTGACTTCCTTGCCTAGAACTTGATTTTCATACATGGTTTCAACCTTTTTATGTTCTCCTAGGATAATCCTAGGATTTCCTAGGAAATCTGACAATTTGGATCGGTCATGCTGACTTCCTTGCCTAGAACTTGATTTTCGTACATGATTTTAACCTTTTTATGTTCTCCTAGGAAAATCCTAGGATTTCCTAGGAAATCTGACAATTTGGATCAGTCATGCTGACTTCCTTGCCTAGAACTTGATTTTCATACATGGTTTCAACCTTTTTATGTTCTCCTAGGAAAATCCTAGGATTTCCTAGGAAATCTGACAATTTGGATCGGTCATGCTGACTTCCTTGCCTAGAACTTGATTTTCGTACATGATTTTAACCTTTTTATGTTCTCCTAGGAAAATCCTAGGATTTCCTAGGAAATCTGACAATTTGGATCGGTCATGCTGACTTCCTTACCTAGAACTTGATTTTCGTACATGATTTTAACCTTTTAATGTTCTCCTAGGAAAATCCTTAAAAATTACCTAGGAGATCTGAGCTGATCAGTCATGCTGATTTCTCTTGGCAGAGAACTTGATGTATATACATGATTCTAATAACGTACAGAGACCTCATAACCCGTTTATATTCTCCTAGGAAAATCCTAGGATTCCTAGGAAATCTGAGCTTATTTGGAACTGGACAAGCATATGGGTAGAAATGTGATGAGAACTTGATGTTTGTACATTATACTTGTGCAGAAGCCTTTTAACCTGATTGTATATATCCCCTGGGAAAATCCTGTTTTTACGTAATCGCATATCTTTTGTGATGAGATGATCTTCATCTCTATGAGGCTGCAGATACGGAGACTAAGGAACGGTAACCATGGTTATCCATTGTTGCATATAACCGAAAGTGGATGATTTTTACGTAATCGCATATCTTTTGCGATGAGATGATCTTCTCTAAGAGGCTGCAGATGCGGAGACAATGGAACGGTTACCATGGTTATAACATGTGCCTCTCAGGTGCGTCCATGGGGTCAGAGGGATCATGGGTAATTTCCTGGTGTGCCCGGCTAGATAGGGGAGAAGTTATCTCATGTTACTGGTGGAGACTTCATGGTCAATGTTAGAGTTAGGACAGCCCTTGATTTCATTGAAGACTTAAAGCCACCTTGTGGAGCGTTGCCCTTGAGATAACCTAGATTTTTAGGTTGTCATATCTATTTTCTTATTATGTTTTGTTTTTCTGTTACCAATAGTCTAGATGCCACGGTGCATGGTCAATTTAGTTTAGACCTATCTCACCAGGGGAATAGAGGATCCAGTTTGAGTATGCCTAAATCCTCTAGAGAGGATCAGGCGGTGCCATCTATCTACCGTACCTGGTACTACACCACACTGCTTGGTCAGCACAGATTAAGGGAATGTCAACTTTTTAGGGACTGGGAATCTAGTCTACCCTTGAGACTATTCATTGTAAGAGACGGCGCGACTCTTTATTTCATCTAAGATGAATATCAGGGTGGACTTGAAGTTAGCAGACCTGTTAATCAGAACACTACCAAGAACTCTTCTTCAAATGTTTTGTAAAAATAATTTTGAATTCTAAGCAAGTTATTAAATAGAGTAGATCCAGAAGACAATGTCTATGGGAGCTTTTAAGCATTAATGGGTTAAATTCTATCTACTAGGTGGTGCTAATGTATCTGTATTTCATGACCTCTAGATCTTTCAATTGGATTTTACAGTAAACAAAATTTTGACTCATCTGCAAGTCGGGTTAAAAGAAACGTCGCAATAAACAAAATGTTAACACATCTAGTCGGTTCAAAAGAAAAAATCACAGTAAACAAATGTTGAATCATATACTTTTTGATGATTTATGCCATCCTTAGTTTCCATTATAGATCTTTATAAAAAAATTTAACCCTGTTGTACCTTTGTGCCAAGGAAACACCCTTTTTTAAAACCTGGATGATTCCGTATGGATGGTCATAAAAAGGCTAGAACTGCAAACAACTATACCCATTGATGTGGGGTTATGCCATCTGCCCTTTATAGAGAACCGCGCTTTAGGTTTCAATCGGGAAAGAACAAAGTACGAACGTCTGGCCTCGGAGGTCATACCTCACGTCTCGACAATGAATTTTGGCAGCTTGCCAAGTCTAGATTCACTGTTCGCTTCTTTTGTGCATTTTGATTGGTTATGCTATATTGCCTTGTTCTTTTTTTGGGGTCGTGAACTTTTCTTGATCTTGTCAGTCAGAAAGGCTTGCTGTATTCACATATTGATATCCAGTTATTAGATTTTCATCTTAGGATGTTGTCTTCATGCAGCTGATTGCATTTGGGTCACTGCAGGGTTGCCAACATGTGTTCTCGGTCGGTCGTGGAAAGAAAAGGCGTAGCAAAGGGATTTTTGGGAAAATATTCGAAGGAGAAATGTTGATTAGAACACTTCCATCAACTCTCCTTCAAATATTTTGTAAAATTATTCTTAATTTTAAAGATTTTATCAAAAGTATCATGGATCCAGGCGTCAATTTCTAGAGGAACTCTTCAGCATGAATTGGTTAAGCTTTAAGCACATTTATTAAAGGGTTAAACATTTAGTATGTCTGGCAGAAGAGTTAATGTGATAGCTGTTGCTTTTATTTCTTCTGTGTCCACGGCTTTGCAATAAGATTCCGATCCACGGACAACGAGAGTACAAATAGAGCTAATTATCCAAAATTTGTTCACAGCCTCCTTTTGAACCGACTTCTAAAATCATGCCGTTAAAACCAATTTCTTGTATACGACCCCCTATGCAGCATCAGTAGGGGCTCCCCCATCGAGAAATCGTATCATATGTATGCAATGGACGCGATCGGGCATTCCGCTTTGCATGCGGTGTGTGTGTTTATACGTTATTTTTCTCGGTGTTGGCAGTCTCCGTTTGGTAGTTATGGCCCTGGCCAATCACAGACAATTACCACAAGCCGCTTTATTGCGATGTTTGGGCATAGCGGAGTTGTTCGGAAGTGGAGACACTATTGTCATTAGCCTGTCACCATTAACCCCTTGGCTCCCGTGACGTCAACGCTACCAGCGATGCTTCTTGTATACCTTAACCCTTGTAGCCCTGAATGTTAGTCGTTGGGAACTGTACCTCCAGCCTGGATAGTACGTATTACCCTAAAATGATTAGCATCACCTTAACCCTTGTAGCCCTGAATGTGAGTCGTTGGGAACTGTACCTCAAGCCTGGATAGTACGTATTACCCTAAAATAATTAGCATCACCTTAACCCTTGTAGCCCTGAATGTTAGTAATTGGGAACTGAACCTCCAGCCTGGATAGTATTACCCTAAAATAATTAGCAATTCACCTTAACCCTTGTAGTCCTGAATGCAAAAAAATCTGTTGGGAAATCTACCACAAGCCTGGTTAACCTGCAAATTACCCTAGAAAATTAACTTCACCCATCAATGCTTATAGAGTGGCCAAAAGCGGCCTGACAGTTTTTGCAAAATCTTTCAGGCAAACCCATAATTGGGAAAACATGTGTTATTTATTAAGTTATTTCTAGAAGTATCTTAGATCCTGATGATAGTTTGGATTGGATGTCTAAAGCATAATTGAGCCCTAAATCGTAGTCTGTTTTGGGAACTAATTTCAGTCTTGATAGGGCCTGCCTTGATGGCCGTATGGTCTAAGGCATTGCCACTGACTGCTAGCTGTCTCCCACCACTGTCATAGACTCACTCGTGCGAGCCATAACTGTGGAGTGCTGAGGAGGACAGGTTTGTGCGTGGGTCTTTTTTGAAAAGTGACATGTATGTATAGTCTCATTTTGAACTGTAGATTAGCCCTTCATTTGACTTAGTAATGCTTACAGGCAGTCTATTTAATCAACCTGACAATTCTGATGAAATTTAGCAGGCAAAAAGAATAGTTGGGAAAATATTTAAAGAAGAAATGTAAAAAAGTATATTTCAAACATCTCTCCTTCAAATATTTTGTAAAATCACTCTCAATTCCAAAGTTATTATCAAAAGTATCAAAGATCCAGACGGCAATTTCTTGAGGAACTTTTAACCCTTCCATATTGCGGAGGCTACTTTCATTCAACACACAAATTATTTTGAAAACCATCTAAACCCTTTCATGTTGGTAATCATTGGATAGCCCTCGGTGAGCACCCTCAGATGAGTACCATGTGCCAGGGTTTCAGTCATTTTTTTAGGATTTTTGCATCATTTTGTATCGGTGAAATTAGCCACCAGCAGCATGAAGGTTGATTTTTTTTTAAAGCTGCACCAGAAGGATATGTCACCAAATATAGTCTGCAGGTGCTGGGTGTGTGGGTTGGAAGCCAATTAAGGCCACTGCTAATTTGTCTCACAGGTGCGTTTTACTCTCAGGAACAGCTGCTTGGTTCATCCTCAACAAAAAGCTTAGCCCTTATGCTGTGAGTGGCTAATTTTTCCACTATAGAATAATGTGAAAAACCTTTTAAAAAATTATTGAAACTCTGGCACATGGGTACTCATGTGAGAGTTCTCAGAAAGACCTATCCTATGAATACCAACATGACAGGGTTTAGATGGTTTTCAAAACCCTTTGTGTCCTTGTGCATTGGAAGGGTTAAGCCTTTCCTGCCTGAGGATCTGGACAGGTCTCGTCTGTACCTTACATATTTCTGAAAATAGTGCCAGTACGGTTATGCACAGAATAGCCCCTAGTCTATGCCTTACTTAAATAATAGATTTTCGATGGTTTAAAGAAGAAATGAACCCCTAACACTTACACCCCCATGGGATTGAACTCTTGACCCCAAGCCTCCCAGAACTACAGCCATTGCAGCATTGAGTGTGCGTAGTCGATATTTTGGGGATGCGAATCATCTCCTTTTTAGAGAGCTCCATCAGCCAATCCTCTCCCTTAGGGCTCGCCAAAACCGAACAGATTTACGTTTCAGACCCAAGTAGGCGTTAAAGGATTTGTAGATGGCCGAGAATAGCCCATGCCTCACTTGGGGATGGGATTTGCGAGCCATAGATCTTCATTTTGGAAATCTTCCTGGATTTGCATGTCTTGCCTTGGAGGCGCTATCGTTAGACAAAGGATTTATGTACGTTTCAAAACTGATTCACGCGTTGGAATGTGGAATGGTGGTTGGATTACGGTTTGTTATTGATGACTGTAGGTTAAGGCCTGGTATTCATCATGGGATCAATTTGTCTAAAGGGAAAAGTTGATTACGATTTTATTTGCCTGGAAAACATTTGAATCTCTCCATAAAAACAAAATTGACTTCCTTGTGGATTTTGGATCATACCATTTTTTACCCTTATTATAAGCATAACTTAACCCATGCAATCATGCTCACAGCGGCTGAAAGCAGCTTGACGGTTTTGAAATAAGTAGTCAAGTTTAGTCTGTGACGCTGGTAACACTTAGAATAGACATGATCTCCTAGTTTAGCGCTCTTGTCCCCTTTCCAACAATTGTTATCCAATCCAGGTGCTCTTAGTGGTTCAAGGAGATCTCCAGGCATAGATGGGTTAACCCTTCCAATGCTGCTCAGGCTACTTTCACCAAAGCACAAGAAGGCAAAGATTTTTGAAAAACATTAAACCCTGTCGTGTTGGTAATCATTGGAAAGCTCTCGCTGAGTAATTTCATGTGCCAGGGTTTCAGTCATTTTTCAGTTTTTTTGCAACATTTTCTATTGGCCAAATTTAAGCCACCACCTGCATAAGGGTTAATATGCCAGCCTTTATATATGAGAACTATATGAACAGAGAGTTCAATATCTAGATCCTTAGGATGTAAGTACGGGATGCAGAGAAAAGAATTATTTGAAACTAGAAGACAGTCAGAGTGGTAGATCTTTTATTAAAAAAGAAATTTTACATTTACAGGTTAAGATGCAGGCACATTTTCATCACCAAGTATACGCATAGATATATTGTCAGTTCCCCTTGCAAAATTCATTTCAAGAAAGTTAACCCATTACTGCTCACAGCTACCCAAAAGCAGCCTGATACTTTCTGGGAAATCTTTCAGGCAAAAACAAACATGGTAAAATATTTCAGGGAGAAATGCAATTTAGAACACTACCAACAAGTTTCCTTTAAAAAGATTTGAGCAAATATTCTTTATTCTTAAGTTTTGGTCAAAAGTTTCATAAATCCAGACGACAATTTTTTGATGAATTTATAATTGAGCATGCATGTGTTAATCTGCTAGATCTCTAGAAAGTAGGGATCTCCCGCCAGATAAGGATCTCTGCAGGTATACAGTTACCAATTGAAAGTCCCTTTAACATTAACCCATTAATGCTCAAGAGTTCCTCCAGCAATTGTCGTCTGGATCTATGATACTTTTGACGATAACTTTGAAATTGAGAACAATTCCAAAAAATATTTGAAGGGGAGTTGTTGGCAATGTCCTGATTGTTAATTCTCCTTGAAATATTCTCCTGAATTAGCTTTAGGCTGCAAGATTTCATCAAAATTGTCTGGCTGCTTTTAGTCGCTGTGAGCATTTATGGGTTAAAAAGTCGGGTCAAAGAAGTGTTCTTTTCTTCCTTTTCCATTGTGGATTTGTAGATAGCGTCTTCGTCATAATTGGCTCTGGGCCTTCCGCAGAAGGCATCCTTAATGGATAAGTAGCAGTGGTATATTTAAGAAGACTTTAAAATGTTGGTGCATTTACTATTTACATACTTATTTCCCTAGATCCAATCATGCCTATAGTACCATTTGTAAAGTGATGCAGATGGATGCTCAGATTATATTTTAACCAATCTAATGCTGAGGCTACTTTCATCCAAAGTATAAGGATGCAAAGAATTTTGAAAAATACCCTGTCATGTTGGTATTCATTGGATAGCTCTCGCCGGGTACTCTCAGATGAGTACCCATATGCCATGGTGTCAGTGATTATTCAGGTTCTTGCATCATTTTGTATTGGTCAGGATTTAGGAACTGTGTGCCCAAATTTGGCAAATGTGAAAATTTGGGGGCATTCTATTTTTCAAGGTATGTCACAATACATTAAGATAGTAAAAATTACTTATTTACTATATTTGACACAATATTCTTACACAGTGTCATGGAAATTATATTGAGAAGAAAAAAATTGATTATATGTCTGAAATTCCTTCCAAATATGTGTGTCCTTAGGGGTGATTTTGACCTACTGGTTAAGGCTTAATGGTCTGACCTTATAGGGTACTGCAGGCATGATTGGGTTTAACTTGGGGATAATCTTAAAGCTGACATGTCATTAAAACATTAGGAGATCCTGTTGTACATGTGTATAGTTGTTCTTGAAAGGCGTGATTCTCATACATCAAATATTTACATAATATCCAGTTGAATGGTTAAAGCTGATGCGACAGTAAAGAATGAAAGGCCTGAAGTTGATTACAGATTACAGTCATAATGTAACTTACGCAACCCTCATTTGCATACACATTTTTTGCTGAAATTGATGATCCAGTATCTAGTGTCATGAGTTTGATTAGAAGCCTAAGGGCTACCTCCTTAGCTGAGCTGTTTAAAGCATTGCAAATACACTGATTTCCTTGTCTAGGAAATTCAGAATTCCTATTTTCATTAGTTTTTCTGTCGTACTATAGCGGCAAAGTTGTGACTAGCTAGTTGTAAGTGGTGCAGGAAACTGGAGTACCTGGTGAATACCGCCGCCTAACCCCAAGTCACTGGTAGCTGTCTCTCACCCCTGGCCCGGATTCTAATACAGCAGTGGTGAGAGATAGCTTGCAGTCAATGGCATCGCCTTAAACCACACAACCATCATGTCTCACCACTATACAGGGTTGAATGTTTACGTCTAGCTTGAGGCATATTAGAAAGTTTTTAATGACCTTAGTTAGTGAGTGGTTTATACCCAGGATTTGGAAAGGGGTCAAAACTGAGGATTTATGAAATTTTGGGGGGTCAAAAGTCAGTAAGCCAACTTACAAGAATAATCTTACAAACCCTTTATATCGACATAGCAGGACAAAACGTTGCTTCTGTAAATCATATTGTTCCTTTTGTCTTGTGAGAGTGAATTCTTTTAAACATTTCCTTGCATTCAACAAAAACAGAAAATCTCACATTATACAAGTGGGTGTCATTGTGCCAAAAATCAGGTGTTTGGGAGTCAAAATGACTCCTTGGGTGTCCTCTTCAAAGTGAAACGAATTCAAATTAAATTAATTGTAAATTTACCCCTTATAATACCCTGTTCATTACCTCTGGCAACAAAAGATGAGCAATAAAGCTTGTGGTGGAAATAAAGTCATCTCTTGTCCTTTTAATATGACTGGTGCCAAATCCCTTAACCCTTTCATGCTTACAACCGCTTATTTTGGTGATATCTCTCTCACACGAGCATTTTACAGAAAATATTTGAAGGAGATATGTTGATCAAAAGCAAACTAACAACTTTCCTTCAAATATTTTTCAAATTTGTGATTATTTCCGAAGTTATATTCATAAGTATCCTTGCTCCAGACGATACGTGTCAAGGAGAACTCCAGGCATGAATGGGTTAATAGCGGGAATTGGCTTAATTACTTCTTTGGCATATGATGAAAGCACCTTATGGTACATGCGATAATGGAAAGAGGCCATCTTGGAATGTCTTGAAAGAATTCCTAGCATTGGATTAAGTGGATTATATCCAAATGATACTGCAGAACATTTGGTTTTGGCTTGCGACCTCATTCTGACTAGGGATGAAATATACCTCTAAGAACAAAACGGTATGGTATCAGTATCGGTACCTATGAAATGATATGGTATTTTAACGGTCCTGTTAAAAGTATTTTATTGCACTTACATCATTTTTTTAGTCGTCAATAATCATGTTTAGAAATCTGGAAAATCCCTAATAGTGGTTAGTACGTTAAGAGTACTTTTAACCCATTCATGCCCTTGGCAGCCAAAACCGCCTGACTATTTTGGTGATATATCTTAAACAAAAACAATGATTCAAAAATAATTTCAAGGAGAATTGTTCATTAAAACTCTATCTACAACTCTCCTTCAAATAGTTTGCGAATTAATGCTTCATTTAGGTGTTATTGTCAAAAGTATAACAGGTCCAGACGACACTCATCAAGTAGATCTCCAGGCATAAATGGGTTAAGGAATGAAAAGGTACTGGTACCACTAACGGTACCTCTTACCAATATGCAACCCTTATTCTGACCCATCCAATGTTACCAATAATCCGTTCATGCCTGCAACCCCAAAGACTGCCTGACGATTTTGGTGATATTTCTCAAACGCATTCAATTTCCTGAAAAAAAATCCAAAGAGAAATGTTCATCAGAAACTAACCAACAACTTTTCTTCAAATATCTTTTCAAGTTGTGCTCAGATCTATAGTTATTATTGTAATAGTCATAGATTCAGATGATTCTTGTCAAGATCTCCATGTGCAAATTTAACTAATCTATACATGCGCTGAGCCTCAAATTGTCTTAAGATGTGTTCCTATCTCCTGAAATTATTGGTTCTAAATAACACATTTTGTAAATATAACACCAATTCTGTCTGACAACTCCGCTTCATGTAAAACTTAAAGATATATGAATTCACAAAAGGTTTGTAGGAGAGTTGTAGGTTGACTTCTGATAAAAAAATCATCATTGAAATGTTTTCCAGAATATGCTTTTGTCCGATAATTATCACCAATTTTTTTAGGCTGTATTTGGAAAATTTAAAGCATCCCTTAAGTAATAATTGTTATATTACATAGAGCAAAAACTTCTTAATATATTTTCATTTTAAAGGCCTTCCTGAAGCGCCAAAGCTTCCCTTGATTTTATCCTTAACCCATTAATACTTACAGCAGCCAATAGCAGCCTGACAATTTTGATGAAACCTTTCAAGCGAGAGCATATTTGGGAAACTATTCAAAGGAGAATGTTAATCAGAGAATTAGCAACAACTCTTGTCGGCTGGATCGAAGATACCTTTAACCCTTATGCTGCTGGTGGCTAATTTTGGCCAATACAATATGATGCAAAAAAAAATGTGAAAAATGACTGAAACCCTACCAAATTGGGCACTCATCTGAAAGTACTCAACGAGAGCTTTCCAATGAATACCAACATGACAGGGTTTAGATGGTTTTCAAAAATCTTTGCCTCTGTGTACTTTGGACAAAAGTAGCCTCAGCATCGGTTGGGTTCACCATCATAAGTTTAGAATTGAGGATGATGTTACAGAATAGTTGAACGAGAGTTGCTGGTAATGTCCCGATCAACATTTCTCTTTCAAATAGTTTGCCAAGGATACTTTAGCCTGGAAGATTTAATCAGAACTGTCAGGTTGGTTTTGTTTGATTTGAGCATTAATTGGTTAAGATAAGCACTGATTTATATACGGTCACATGTTCACTTCAGTGAAAAAAGAGTGAGAGTATTTCTTTTCTTGGATGTTACACATTTTATCACAAGTCTTATACATTCCTTTGATTCTATGAACCAATAAGGCAAAAACCTTTCGCTAATCCTTCAGTTTGTTTGGCTGTAGATCTTTGGTCCGATGTGAATCTGAGGGTCCAGGTTGCTATGGTGATAGTCAACTTTTGCCTTGTTGCCATGGTGAGAGTCACCTTTTGCCTTGTTGCCATGGTGATGGTCAATTTTGCATGGTCTCCATGGTAATCGTTACCTTTTGTCTGGTTGCCATGGTGATAGCCAATTGTGCATGGTTTCCATGGGGTTAGTCAACTTTTGTCTGGTTCCCATGGTGAGAGTCAATTTTTCCATGTTTTCCATGGTGATAGTGATTAAAGGTGTAATAGTTAAAGGGAGACTTTTTCAAATAGGTCCAAAATACTGCCATGTTTACTGTGTGCTGATTCTGAAATGGAAAGAAAAGAGGTTTAGGAAAAGAAAAAGATTTTGCGCATTTTTCAATTTTCTTTTTTTTTTCTTTTTTTTTTTCAAGGTTTTATAACTTAGAAAGCAGTTTCTTTTCAAGTATATTAGAAAAAAGACATGTTCATTTTATGATGTTTTAACAATATTGTTATACATGCTGAAATTCTAAAGAAAGAGTATAAATTGAAAAATGACCTTCATGTGTAACTCTGCCTTCAAAATTGAAAAAGATATGTTAGAGCTCAGTGTTACCTTTCTTAGGACACCTTGATTTCAATTGTACTCCTCAAATTGGCTTAGATAACACTGTTAAAAGGTGACATCTTGGGTAAGGGGCCAAATTTGCCCCTTGAATGCCTAAATAGTAATTTTACTTAGATTCGAGTTACATCACATGTGATCAACTGTGCTGTGGCTTACGGTAGTGGTCAGCTCAAAACTTGAGCATTAACATGGCAACATTAATACTAGAAAAGGATCTGGTAGAAAGTTCTATCCCTTGTAAAGCTCTATCCCTTAAGATACTTATTTCCCTGCAAGAAGAAGACAACATTTATAAAGAAAAAGAAGGTAATTCTGGAAGATTTACCAACAGGCCATCCATTATTACTATGCATTACTTGATTTGGGGATAGCTTAACTGTGTTACATAACATCTGGAATGTTGAAATGTCACATGCAATTAGTTTTACTTGCAGATATTCCCATTCAAGATATGACTCAGATCACCAGAAGAAACGTTAGAAAGAAATGTCTTGAAATGTTAGATTAACAAACAGTCACGATTCCTAATAGGTGACACCTGAATGATGTCTAGGAAATAAATGGAGTGGTTCATAACACTAAAATTACAGTATAGGATTTATCATATTCATATATATATATATATATATATATATATATATATATATATATATATATATATATATATATATATATATATATATATATATATATATATATATATATATAAATATATATATATATATATATATATATATATATATATATAAATATATGTATATATATATATATATATAAATATATATATATATATATATATAAATAAATATATATATGTATATATATATATACATATATATAATATATATATATATATATATATATATATATTGATAAAGATTAAAGCTACATCAAACTTTGTTTCAATAGATTGTGAGAAAATGTCATGATGGAATCGCAGTCCCAATCATTGCTGAAAACGAAAGTGTAGTTTTGTGGAGAGAATTTGTCCTATAACCTTATAGTGATTAACCCTGGCATTGTCCGTAAAGTTTCTACAGATGATATGTAGCATACCCTGATTTTCAGACCAGATCACTTTAGTTGTATGGCCTTTGTGCATTTTTAGATGGTAAATGCCCTTACAAAAAAGCCTCTTTTTAACCACGGGTCTACCACTAGACCAGTGGCAGGAAAGGTTATGTTTTAATTTCCATGGTCTGACCCATAGTTGACCATTACCACCGTTCAACCACAGGTATGCCATGTGTCTACCATGATGTGTGATTAGAACATCATGTGGCACTGCCTAGGTTATGTGGTCAGAATGTGGTGATTACATATGATAGCCCTAGGTTATCAACCGATCACTAGACACACTTGTGCCACAGAACATCCTAGTTTCAGCCACATAATGCACCAAATGGTCATTTTTTCATGAAATTGGGGTAAATTTGCATGTTGTTGTCATTGAAGCCAGGAATTTATTTAACCCATTCACGCCTATAGCAGCTTAAAACAGCTTAACTCTTATGCTGCAGGTGGCTAATTTTGGCCAATACAAAATGATACAAAACCCTGAAAAATTAATTGAAACCCTGGCACGTGAGTACTCAAGAAAAATCTTTGCCTCAGGTGCTCAGAAGTAGCCAAGAATGAGTCAATTACTTGAATCTGAGCAATCGTCCCACCACTACTGGGGACAGAGTAGCTCAGTTGGTTAGTAATCAGTAGGTCGCTGGTTCAATTCCCGGCCGGGGCACTTTCTGTTCTTGAGCAAGACAGTTTATTCCATATTGCCTCAGTCTACCCAGCTGTAAAATGGGTACCTAGCATTGATAAGGCTGTGCTTAGAGCTTGTGCAACTATATGCTGCCAGCTGCTCTGGAATATCCCTTGGGGGATTGAAATGGTTTCTGTGTGTACAGTCCTGCTAGGGAAGAGAAGGTCGTGTTAACATTTCGGTGGCTACAAGACTGTAAACCGAATACTTTTCATTGCCTAGTGGTGTAGATGGTATGTGTTCACTTACAGGTACATGTTATTGTTGCCAAGGCTCAGTGCTGATGGTATGTGTAGATTGCGAAATTGACAGGTAGATAGGGAGCGGCAATCTTAAATATTTCCACTATACAATACCATATTGATTTTTCCTTAATGATACAAGGAACCTAATTTAGTTTAATTTAGCACTGTCATCTTCAGAAATTTTGCTAATAAATAGCAAATTCCTTAAATATGGAGACATCCAGGTAGCAGTTAAGGTAATTTTATATCATTAAGCAGTACCAGTAAAACAGTACTTGAACGATACTATACTAGGGCTGGGCTTGATAGGCACGACATTGAGGGAATGGCAAAGTCGTAAGATCGATGTTCAACATGAGAGGACATCGATTGCCGAACTCGATACGGCCCCCCCTACCTCCATTGTTTTCCCTACCCCAAAAAATACAAATGAGCCTACCCTATTCTTTAAAAAGACCGCGGCGCTGAGCCGGCCACAGACGGCCGCCATTGAAACTGCACTACGATAGATACTATCGCGCGCGGTAGTACTTGGAAAATTGTGGAGAGGGCCACGCAATGTATTTTACATGGTGCTGGTCCGGCCCCCACCACACTTTTCCAAGCACTACCGCACACGACAGAATCGAATCGAGAAAATCGACATTGAGAAAAATTAGGCAATTAATCGGATCGCAAAAAAATGGCTGATGAGCACAGCCCTATACTATACTTTTTCCTTTTTGATAACGGTATTTGGTATTGTATTTAGTTCTAGTTCTTATCCCTAGGGGTAGATGTAACTACGGTCAGAAAGTGCTTGGGAATGGATTTTGAAGCAAGCTCACTTTAAAGTTTGCACAATTGGTAAGTCTTTCTATGGTGTGCCTTAAGATCAAGTGAAATTAGTATGTATGAGTGAGCTTGGGACCTAAGTCAAGTATCAATAGTTATCATTAGCTTTCAAGGAGGACCGAGAAGGCATAAAGAGAGGGAATCTAGAGAAGAGTCAACAACAAGAGGAAAATCATCACATTCAACAGTTGCAAGTACCCCTGACAATTCACCGAAGCGAGAAAGAAAAAGAACAAGGCAGACAGCTAATACACATAGCCCCCATCCTTCAGGTCCGGAAGGGCCTAGTACAGCTAAAAGAATGCGGCGAATTTAGCTGTTTCATTTGACCAATGAACTAGTAAAGCCTGCCTAAAGCATCTCAAATGATGGGCACCCAACTCCTTGTTTATGTGAAAACCACAATAGTTTTCATTAGTTTTCATTTAAATATTCATTTTTCTTCCAAATAAGGATGGGTCCGGATACTTGACTTAGGCCGAGCTTGTGAATACCTCTTTCTAACTACAGATAGACCATGTTTTCAATCAACCTATTTAGAATTAAATATTCCATTAATCAAAGTGTCCTTTGATACTTTTCCCTCATTTGATTTTATTGAGTAATATATTCATTACTCATTCAAATTACCTGGGAGTGCCAATATAATAGGACAAATACAGAATACAGTCCAATGGGTATTTTTACACAGTAATTTAAAGTCATATATATATATATATATATTATATATATATATATATATATATATATATATATATATATATATATATATATATATATATATATATATATTATATATGTATATATATATATATATATATATATATATATATAATATATATATATATATATAGTATATATATATATATATATGTATACAATATGAGAAAAATTAAGGAGTAGGTTAATTACATTCCAATTAACTCTGTTGTCAGAAAGATTTCACCTACACACTGACATTTTTGGTAACTGCAGGTATTAATAGAAAAGCCTTAATTTTTCCATCCTAGAAAAGTGTGCATGTGTGTACATGTGCCTTGTAATTTTCAACACCATACATACATACAGGCTGTAGAAATGCATTGAAGAGGGGCCACAACTACTAGCCCTCTCCCGTCCAGTGTAAAAGAGTGAGCCGATCGCACCCTTCCAGGGCTCTGTCCAAATAAATAGCATAAAATCTTAAACCTTTCAATGCTGAGGCTACTTGTGTTCAAATCATAAAGGACAAACAATTTCTATAAACCATGTAAACCCTGTTCGGTTGGTATTCATATGAAAGCTCTCACTGAGTACTCTTAAATGAGTACCCATATGCCAGGTTTCAGTCATTTTTCAGCTACTTTGCATCCTTTCGTATTGGCCAAATTAAACACCAGCAGCATAAGGATCACCTCCGGTCCTACCTTAACCCCTTCATGCCTGGAACTCTTGATGAGTAGAGTTGTATGCGTATTTATACATATATATAGTATATATATATATATATATATATATATATAATATATATATATATATATATATATATATATATAATATATATATATATATATATATATATATATATATA
>OZ012688.1:6306638-6345650 GCA_963942565.1 Maea johnstoni | reverse complement strand
TATATATTAATGTATATATATGTATATTATATATATGTATATACTTATATATTTATATATATTTATATATAACAACACATGCATCCATAGAAAGCGTTAGGATCAGGACCCTCACTGTCATGTATTGCTAGTAATTTCCTGATATGGGCGATAACTTTACTCACTGATGAAATAATGAAATAGACGTGGCACTCATAAATTTTATTTCCTCGTTGCTACTTTAATGGCCCCATCTCGCGTAATTGGATAATGAAATAGAAGTGTCTAGCCTGGATAGGAATTTACACTGTGCATTAAGGCAATGCTGTTTTGCTGTCATTAATCTCAATATGATTTTTTGTCAGCATTACGGAACTCTGTTCACAGCGCTCGGGGGATTTGAATGAATAATAGCTATCTCTACGCTCCACCTCTTTTTGATGCTATTTTTAGCACGGATGCATTTAATGGCACCATTCTCTATCTATCTGTCTCTGAGGTGTTATGGAGGAGAGAGAGAGAGAGAGAGAGAGAGAGAGAGAGAGAGAGAGAGAGAGAGAGAGAGAGAGAGAGAGGAGAGAGAGAGAGAGAGAGAGAGAGAGAGAGAGACAGAGCAGAGAGAGAGAGACAGAGAGAGAGACAGAGAGAGAGAGAGGGGGGGGGGAGAGGGAGAAGGGGAGGGCGGGAGGGAAGAGAAAGAAAAAGAGGGAGGAAGGGTGAGAGAAAAGAGAGATAGGGGGAGAGAGTGGGAGGAAGAGAGAAGAGAGGGGGAGGGAGAGAGAGAGACAGACAAAGACATACAGAAATCCTTCCATTCATATCCAGGCCTGAATTATTTTGGACTTTCAAAATTCTTGTATTAGCAATTTATGGAAATATTTTGCCACTGTTGGTGACAACAATTATATTATCCGATATGCTTCTTACTTACATTACTGGTTATTCAGTTGGATATTCATACGTTCATAACAGGAATTTTTGGGATCATGGCGTGCATGAAAGGATCCATCTAATTGCGTCCCGTTACAAATCGTAGCTCATATTACCCAGAAATTCCTAGGATATTGCTAGGTAGATGCCATAATGTTCCAGGTTGTCTCAGCTATTTCATATATGTGAACAATAGTTTAACCTTAGTAGTCAGAATGAATACAAATACAAATGAATATTTTTCTTTACAATGGAATGTCCCCCTGAAAATGAAAATCCTAAATTTTTTAAATAAAAATTTTAAAAAAAGAAATCAGAATATGATATATTTGTAAAATATCTTTTGATTTCATCAATATTGAAGATTAGCCAGATCTAAAGCCATCAAAGGGTAAGTAATTCATGCCTGCAGCACCCAAATGCAACCTGACTAATTTGGTGATATCTTCTTCATTAGACCATTATTCTTAAAAATTTTGAAAGAAAAATGTCAACCAGAACCCAACACGCAACTACCCTTCAAACATTTTGCGAATTTATGCTGTTTCCAAAATATTTTCAAAAGCAGCTGAAATCCAGAGGACACTTTGGAAGTGCCAGACATGAATGCATAAGCGAAGATGAAGGGGTTCAAGAATCAAGCGAGGAATTTCAAGCATAGCCAGAGCATGTTCAAAAAGAGTTCAGACCGACGCAGAAATTTTGTCTTAGATATTTCCAAATATCATTGCATAAATGAAGCACGTGTTCCATGTGAATATCAGGCTTGACAAATCATCCAAGCCTTGTTTGCAAGATGGAAAGAGCTTTGGGTATCGACGTTGTACGAAACATGCTTGGCCCTATCATGCTTATACAGTACAGACAATTAATTCCTGCACCAGTCGCCTGGACGTCTGCCAGCACCTGGTTGTACAAACACCCTATGATAACTAGTGATGTCATTGATATGAAATTTTATCGATTCGATTATTTGATATGTTTTTTGATTTGATTCAATTCGATATGCTGTAACGTGCTCTTAGAGCACAATCATTTATAGGGATGTCATTGATATCCCTTTTTTTTTTCGATTTGATTAATTGCTTTACTCTTTCCAATATATATCAATTTGATTTGATTCGGTTCGATACCCTGTGTCTCGGCCATATGCCTGACTAAAGTACACCATTCTTTCCAATTTCTCTTACAAAAGCCATAGGAAATACTTCAATATTTAGTCAGGGTTTCACTTTGCATTAGTTCAACAGGAAAATGTCTGGGAAAAGTGTATTTTTCATTAATAATCATACGCCATTATTGTTGTGCAGAATATCGATTATTTCTATTAGATACCCAACCATTCGATTCGATTTAATTGACAAAGTGAAAATGTTGATTTATTGATTTGTTGACTATCGATGACATCCCTAATGATAACATGTCAAAAAATAAGCCCAGCACATCAGTGGCCCACTTAGGTTGCAAATGAAAACGACATGTACATTCAGTTGTGAGGTCAGGGTCCTGTTGTCATGTCCATTCCAAACAAACTGGGTGGCAATCAGGCATGCGGTTGTGTAATATACCCGGTATGCCCAGGCATTTAGTGCAGGAATTAATTGCTGGCACTGTAGGTCCCTCTTCTTCTGATTCTTTCGAATCTAATTTCGGAATAATTATGAATCCAAAAATACTTAACCGATTCATGCCTGTGGCGCTCAAAACCGCCATGGTGATATCTCTCTACCAAAAGCAATTTTCAGTAAATATTTGAAGATGATATGTTGATCATTAACTAACTAGCAATTCTCTTTGAAATATTAACCCAATCTATGATTAATTCCAAAGTTATTTTCAAAAGTATCTTAGGTCCAGACGACACTGTCAAGGTGACTTCCAGGCATGAAAAGGTTAAAGAAGCACTTTGGTTAACATTTGTTCTTAAGAAAATTTGGAAAGTAGTTCATTGATTAGAAGAAAAAAACACCAAATTATACATTTTTTGGCTGTTACAGGTATGAATGGGTTAACCCATTTGCATCTGGCGTGATTATACAACTCTAAACAAAACACATCAAGAAGATTTATGTTATAAATTTGTTTGAAGAGAAAGGGTTAAATCTATCTTTAATTTCTCAAGTTGTTGCTTCATTATTAAAATATTTTCATACAGACTATGTGTACACTCCAGTTGTAAACGGGTTAATCTAATTAACCCATTAATGCTGGCAGCATCGAAAAGCAAACTTTCCAATTTTTGGCAAAATCTTTCAAACAAAAATGGCAAAAATTTTCAAACAAAATCATATTTGGCATAAAATATTTGAAGTAGAAATGTTAATTATATTATTACCAACAACTCTCCTTCAAATATCTTGTGAAGATATTCTTAATTCTAAAGTTATTGTCAAAAGTAACAAATATCCAGATGACGATTCCAAGAGGATCTCTTAAGCATGAAAGGGTTAAGGTACCCAGATGGTCATACATGCTTGGAATAACAAGCCTGTTAGGATGTCAAATGGGGAACATGCAATATTAAACATTAATATTCACGGGCTGCTGTATGATATTGAAATTTATCAAATGCTTCGCCTCCTGGGATATCGATGACAGACGGTGGATATCATGCGATACTTCACTTTCAAACAGGGTGTAATTAAAATATACCCTCAAACAAATATAAACATTTATAGTCATATTCATCTTTAGCTTTTGGCCTTATTTTCATTGATTAATCGATAAAGTAATAATTATTGTTTCTTTCAAGTTTTTAATCAGTACAAGTTGTAAAGTAACATTTTATAAATAAATATTGATTTTCATCCAATCACAATCATTTATTCAATTAAGTGCATTCCTTTCAACCAACAATGGTAAAAATGCCATTGTTACCTTGCATTGTTGCATGTTCCCCATTTGACTGGGCTGGTTCCATCATCAATTTCTTTTACCTGCATAAAAGGTCAAGCAGAGGAATTGAGTTGTATTGTATTGTGTTGAGATAGAGTTAGAGTAGGGTTATTTAAATTCATTCCCCGTAGTCATGGCAACAGCTAGGTTGGGAAAATACAAATTTAAAACCATTATCCAGAGTTTGACAAACATAAGACATTACCGTATTCTTCCGATTAAGCGCACGGTGGGGATCGAGGTTGGGAAATTTTTCTGAAGTAGGGGTGTTGGCAATCTTCCATTTTACCGCACACCTCAATGATTGTCGATCGTAGAGCATTGGGCGTTATATTGCGCCTTTGCGCTCTCACTATTCAGTTAGCTTGGACGATTGCAGCTACAATCGCGCATGTGAGATCGTCAATTGGTCAATAGTACGACCATGCGGCGAATATGAACAGTGAGAGCGCGAAGGAACTGCTGAAATTGCGGAATTCAGCGCTTGTTTGCAGACACGGCAAGAGGAAAGGTATGTAATTTTGGTTTTCCTACTTCTTCTGGGGGGAAGTTTAGGAGTTTTTCGTGACATTTGCGCTGGTCATTCACCCTCTAACTGTGAAAAATAGGCCCTGTGCGCTTATTTGGGCATTTGCGCTTAATCCGAAGAATACGGTAATTTTTTTTGCATATTGAAAACTGAAGTGACCATTCACCCTGGTCAGTAATATTTAGATATAGGGGCATAAACGATTATTAGTAGAAGAATCCCCTCAAAGTATTGTTAAACCCTGAAGAGGATTTTCAGGGTTTGACCTTTTTACACCTAGACTGCACCCATTGACCAGCATCTTTGAACATAACTTGCATAATAGAGGGATATTTGAAAAAATTTGACAAAAGATTCTTTAACCCATTCATGCCTGTAGCGCCCAAAACCACCCAAGTATTTTTGAGACCAAGGCATTTTTTCAGAAAATATTTGATGCAGGTACATTGATTAGAATTATAACCCTCTACTCTCTTTTAGATATTCTCAGAAATATTGTGCTTAATTTCTAAGTTATACTCAAAGATTTCATAGGTCAGGACCACCCTTGTCATGAAAGTTTTTGGCATAAATGAGTAAATTCAACAAGAGATTAAAAGACAATTTCAGGGGGAACCTTTAAGCATTAATGTGCTCGGCACGAATGGGTTAATTGCTAGTCAGTATTCCCCTTAAGCTGTTGCCATGCATATCAGTGGGGACCAATTATTCTAGAGAAATTCCTTTTGGGGAAATCAGTTCCTTGTAGCTAAAACTTACCCTCTGCAAATTGGCACATAGTAGTAGTAAATATACATTCAAATACATGAAGATAAACAACGTCTACCAGCGAAACAATAATGCCATCGTTATGTAGGCCAAATATGGAATTTGATTCAGTTAGAAAAATAATTTAGCACCTTTCTGTATGAATCCTGTTTTAAAAGAATTTGGGCCAAGCTTCATATGTGAAACTGGCACTGAGACAAATGATTCAAAGGAGAGTTTTGGCTTTGGATTATAGTAAATATTTCCCCTTTAAATATTTGCCCATTAATACCTTAGTAACAAATGTATTACAAAGTTAGGATGTGTTTTTTTTGTTTTTTTTTTTTATGGCTGCATTTATGGATTTTGGAAATCTAGATTAAGGGTTTATAGCGACCGATGAAAACCAACTTTTACTCACCAGGCACAGGGTAGACGAGGGAGACCGGTACCTTGCCTCCTTTCCCAGCATTGGGACAGGGCACATGGGAAAGCCCGCGGGGACAGGGTCTCTCCAGCACCGCCTCGAGAAACTGATGTGGTTGGGTGGCGCCCTCTTTGATACAATGGGCGCAGAGAAGATACATGCTGTATCGGGACCCGGGCTGTGTCTGTAGGAGACGCTTGAAGTCCTGGTAGATTGGGAGTAGCACGGCCCATAATTCCTGAATATCGCCCCCGCGTACAGAGAGGCTCACCACAGAGACCTTACGGCGTCGTAATTTCTGCATCAGAACTCGGCAACGATTGATGGAGGTGTAGACACCGTTCTGCCAGTCGAGGCGGTTGACGGTGTGGTGGTGCACGTAGCGCTGGAGCCACACCGCCGCCTTCATGAAGAAGAGGTCGGGTTGCGAAAATGGGAAGTGGATCTCGATGGTCAGCTGCTGCTCATCCTTACCGACCAACTTTGGCCAGTAGTCCACCAGCTTGGCAGGTACGTCCACCTCCCGCTGGAGCGAGGGAAAGTAGAGAAGCTGCTTCAGCGTGGCAGGGCGGCCATCTTTGGTGGTGAGGACTTCGCAGCACAGACCCAGCTTGACCAGCAACTGAGTCATGGTCTCGAAGGTATCATCGTCGAAGTCGAAATCGTCCCACAGGCACTGGAGGAGCTCTTTCGCCATCAGGCCTTGCGTGATAAAATCCGAGCGCACCTTCGCGAACTGCGTCTCTGTGAAACAGTTCTTGAACGAAGGATCCTGGTAATCCAAGATGGCCGCCACCTCCGGGTGAAAGATGGGCTTGAGGAGATCGGTGAGAATCTGCTGGCGGTGAAAGATGATATGTTTTAACTGCGGATGTGGCTTCAACCAGAGCACATCTACCTTATCTAAGTAGTCCAGTGTACCGTCTAGGCGTTTATCCTTGCGCACCATACTCCGGAGGTGGGTGAAGAGTGAGACAGAGACAGCGGTCTCCATTTTTTCTAACATGTCCGTCGTTAGGTAGCAGTACTCGGTCATGTTGTCGAAGTTGAGTAAGGTTTTGTACAAGTCAAGGCACTCGTGGTGCAGGTTGAAACCATGCGATTTCACGGTTTGTATGATTTCATGTTTAAGGTCCTCCACACCCTGTAGTGAGTGCGCGCTTGTCACGAACATCTTGTTTGCGATATCCAGCTGTCGGCCGTGCATGTGCTGTAGGAGAGTGTGCTGTTTCTCCAAGAAAGCCGAGAGGACCTTTTCGTGTTCCTTCATATTCTTCGGGAAATTGAGCTGCTTCAATTGGTCCTCAGTTTTCCTGAGCTGGGCTTGCATAACGAGAAGTTCGTCGCGACGTAATTCCTCCACCTCCGTCATGATCGTGTGCACCTTATCCCCGATCATCTCCTGCGAGCACTGGTCACTGTGCGTGCCGACTAAAATCACCGTTGCACCTGGCACACACGTCTGCAGTTCCGACAACCAAGTTCCGATAACGCGCATGAAATCGCTGTCGCAGTAAGTTTCAAGGTTGACCACCAGGAGGATCACTGCATGGCTGGACAAAAAAAAATGGCGGGTTACCCGATAGAGGCTGAGACCTCCGATATCGGTGACGGGAATCTCGACGCTGTTATCCGGTTGCCACATGTAGTGATCGACAACGTGTGTGCATTCCTCGTCGCTACTGAGCAATTGCTTGCCGGAGACCAGCGATTTCAAGAGACAGGTTTTTCCGGCCTCCGTCTCGCCTACAAGCACCATGCGTTTCCTGGTCACCTTAATCGTGTTGTTTTGGCGCTGCGTGTGTAGATATGACAGAATGCTCTCCTCCCCCTCGTCGCAAACTTCGGGGGGCGGGTCCTCGATAGGATTGCCCTTATAAAACAGACTACATCGTAAAGGCAAATCAAGGCAGAAATGTGGTAAGACCTTTATCTCATTATTTCCTACGTTCAGATGAGTTAGGTTCCTGAGGAATTGTATACTTGCGGGAAACTCTTCCAGGCCGCACTGCCAGAGTTGGAGTTCCGATAAGCGACTCAGCTTGGCAAGACCCCACGGTGTAGTCCTCATGGAGTTTTGCGATAAATCAAGCTTTTCTAATCGCGGTAGCTCGCACACGATCTCCGGAAAGGTAAGAAAGCCACATTTGTAAAGCCAGAGAACGGTGAGCTGGGAAAGATTTGTGATACTATTTGGGACTTCGCGTACAGTGTTTCCAGAGAGGTCCAGCTCCAGTAGACTCGGCAGCTCACAGATCGCCTCTGGAAAACTCTGGAAGCCGCAGTCCTGCAGACAGAGTTGTGAAAGACGGGTCAGGTGCTTCACCGACGACGGCACTTGTTTCAAAGCATTCTGGGATAGATCGAGGTTGCGGAGACTCGGAACGCTGCACAGTCCTACTGGGAACTCGGTCAGGTGACAACTGCACATGTTGAGAATCGTCAAATGCGTTAGTTGTTCGATTCCGCGCGGGATGCTCCCAAGGTCGTTAAAGGACAAGTCCAGTTCCCTCAACACGGCCAGCTTACATATGGCTTCTGGGAAGCCCTTTAAGCTACATTTCCATATTTGTAACACGCTCAAGTTCACCAGTTTGCTGATTTCATCCGAGATGATTTTAAGGTCAGTCCAGGACAAGGTCATGACCTCTAGATCCTCAAGGTCATAAACACATGGCGGAATCTCGACTAGCCTGCGTCCAGCCAGATTGAGCTTAAGGCGGCCATAATGGTCATAGTCCAGAATCTGCGACAACTTCTCCAAGTCAAATTTCTCGGCCATACTCAATCATTTCCTTCTCAAGGCCCACATCTGAAAAACATCAAGAAAAGAGGCCATTTAAAAGATAAATTCAATGATTTTAAAATTGAAATAAAAATTTTAAAATTAAATAATACAATTTTTTTTTTTTTTCAAAAGTTTGAATATGAAATAAGATAATGAAAAGAAAAGGAAAAGGGGCAATGTTGGAACATTTTCTTTATGGTAACTTTATTTTATGGTCTTTATGGAGGTTTTCTGCTGAGTTGCTGCTTTAGTTGCTTTGAACTAATGAGGTAGATAGACCCATTTATGCTTAAGAGTGAGAGATTTAAGTCATTGTCTAAATCTAAGATACTTTTGACAATAACTTAAGAATTGAGAATGACTTTATAAAATATTTGACAGAGGATTTTTGGTAAAGTTCTAATTACAATAATTATAATTATATATATATATATATATATATATATATATATATATATATATATATATATATATATATATATATACATGTATGTTTCAGCACAAGTTATACTGGTATATGACTTGGTGCAAAGCCATTGATTAGTACTCACAACACTATCAGGAATCAGATTAAGATCTTAATAATAAGGGCTCGGGGTAAACATTGATTAGAGAGGCGTCTTTTCTAGCTTCAAGGGTGATATAAATCATTAATGCAGTACTATTAGTAAGAGGTGAGTTAACCCATTGATGCCTGGAGATCTCCGTGTTTAATGTTGCCTGGACCTACAATGCTTTTGAAAATAACTTAGGAATTCATCATAAAATCACAAAATATTTGAAGAGGAGTTGTAGGTTGGATCTTGATCAACATTTCTCCTTCAAATATTTTCTGAAAATTGCTTTTGTTAAAGGGATATATCACCAAAATAGTCAGGCAGTTTTGGGTGCTGCATGCATAAATGGGTTAACTCATCTGTGACTGTAGTGCACACCCACTCTTATAACCTAGAACCTAACCCTTATCCTGCTGGTGGCTTAAATTGGGCCAATACAAAATGATGTGAAAAACCTGAAAAATTACTGAAACCCTGGCAAATGGGTACTCATTTGAGAGTACTCAGCGAGAGCTTTCCACTGAATACAAACATGACAGGGTTTAGATGGTTTTCAGATTTTTTTGCAGTTTTGTGATTTGAACGAAAGTAACCTCAGCATTGGAAGGGTTAAATAGAGTAATATATGAAAAATATCTGAATAGGAATTGTTTAACCCAACTGGAGCGAAAACTCTCAGTCAAATATTTCTCAAATTATTGCTTTTTTTCATAATATTACAGATATAGAGCACACTCCTGCAGTGAGTGGGTTATAAGGACAGCATTTCTTCAAGTACTTCCATGGGTCACATATTACCCTAGGGGGTAGGACTGACTTGATAGAACAATAAAATGTCTTCTCAAATTGTCATGACAAAAGCGAAACTTCCCGAAATGAATTTGTAACGATCTTGTGAGATATTTTATTATTTATTTGAAACTCTTTGCTCAGATATTTTATTTCCCCTGAAAGCCCTTAACTAGAATAATATCTACATGAGTGATGAGTGTGCTGCATTTTTTGGCATGATTCTGTTAACCAGTGCACATGTGGCGCATATTGGTTCCCCACTCATGCTAGTGTCAGCCAAAACTGCCTGACAATTCTGGTGATATCTCTCTTACAAAACCAATATTTAGTAAACATTTCAAGGCCAATTGTTCATCAGTACTCTATCTACAATTCTCCGTCAAATATTTCGCCAATTGATGCTTCGTTCCAAAGTTATTTTCAAAAGTATGACAGGTCCAGACGACACCGGTTGGTAGATATCCAGCTAGCATGGATGGTTTAATTCTAAAGGACATTGTTACATAATATCCTGTTTGTCTGAAGATGAAGCTGTGGGTCTGATCCTAGAGACGTCTATGAATATCAGTTCAGTGAGTTATTGGCTTGACTGTATACACTTGTCTTTCTGGTAGACAGAAAAATTGATCTCTTAACCCTTCCAATGCCGAGGCTACTTTCGTCCAAGGCACAAAGATTTTTGGAAACCATTTAAACCCTGTCATGTTAGTATTATTGGATAGCATTTGCTGAGCACTCTCAGATGAGTACCCATGGTAAGCAGGGTATATCAGTTGACTCCCTGCAGTAGTCCATGTAATTGGTTGTTAAACCTACCAATGCCACACATGCACATATGCGTGCAGGATAATCAGATTCATCTAATGATGAGCCATGGCTACTTAGCTGGAAAATTAGGTAATTGACTGTGGGAATATATAGTGCTCAATATAATGGTTCATTGTTTAACATGACTATGATAGACCAAAATTTTATAAGATCATTAAACATGAAGAACCTGCTACTGGATTTTGGTCAATGATCCCCATTCCAATTTCCAGACATCTGTATGGAAAATAACAATGCGGACTTAACTAACAAGGGTTAATAAAAGCCTTAGCCATCCAATGCGGAGGCTACTTTCGTCCAAAGCACAAGGATGCAAATATTCTTGATAACCGTCTCAACCTTGTCATGTTTGTATTCATCGGATAGCTCTGGCTGAGTGCTTCCATGTGCCAGGGTTTCAGTTATAGTTGTTTTTTTGCCTTATCTTGTATTGGCCAAACTAGACATCATAAGCCTAAGAGTTAAAACCCATGTGAATGACAAAATGCAATAAAAACATCATCAAAATTCTACAGGGTTCACATGGTGTGGAGGAATACTTTACCCCTGCAGGGTGGTGGGTTTGGGGATTGTGTTTGATCTATACTGGTTGTCTCTAGGCTTGGCAGGGAGCCCGGGGAGATCTCCCTTTCTACTGGATTAGTCAGGTTATTACAGGGTGTGCCAGTACTTTTGTATTCTCTCTTTAGGCCTTTTCGGTATGTTGATATGGAGACTGAGACTTTATATACTGTGTCAATTATCGGAAACATCCCATTTATTCAATCTGTACCCTTTCCATATATATATATATATATATATATATATATATATATATATATATATATATATATATATATATATATATATATATATATATATATATATATATATATTTATATGTTATATAATTATATATATATATATATATATATATATATAATATATATATATATATATATATATATATATATATATATATATATTATATAATTATATATATATATATATATATACATATATAAATACAAAGATTTTCACCTGTGCTGTATTTGATTAAATTTCCAAATCTACCTTGGTATTGGTTGTTTTTATTTTTATTTTCATTTATTCATTTTTTTTTTTTTTCATTTAGGTCTCTTTTTTATTGTTTTTTTGTAGCGCCTGCCTGAAAAGTATTTCTTGCAAAGCAGGGGTAGACTCGCACATTTTTAGGACGCCCTGTATATTCCAGCTCGCTGGGAGCTTTTTGTGCCGATACTAAGTAGATCTTTATTGACTGCTGTATCGTCTTTCCCGAAGCACAAATGGTGTTAAGCAATGAAGATTACGGGAGACATTGACTTCGCATTAAGGCGATGAGTTTTCTCGCTGATAGTGCGCAAGATAAAGTGGGATTTATGTTGTTTTTTTCTCGTTGGGAATGACTAGCTTGATGCAAATATCATACATATTGTATAGACTGCATATCATATATTGCTATTTGAATATTTGGGATTGTTATATTGGTAAGGCAAAATGTGTTAATTTAGTTATATAGCACTTAGTTAAGCCAATCAAAGTGTGCTAATCATATTATAGCACAATCAGATTGGTATTCTCAATGGAGATTGGTATTCCACAAATCTAATTTTGAGCTCTCCCTGTCTTCTTGAATTTTAGAATGCAGTGAAACATTTTTAGGAAGACCACTGATGGTACTAATTCATTAGAATGCTCTTTGGGGACAAAACCTCAAAAATCACAAATTGGTAAACGCAATTTTTTATGAGGAATTTCTAGAAATGCCAATTTCAAAGAAATAGTTATGAATTATTTATATGAATGTGAGTATATTAATTAAAGGTATTATTCCATTTCCTAATAAATATTGCATCCTCATTGTTGTGAATTGAAGATATTATGGTCTTCCTTAGAATATTGGACGCCCAAAATTGTTATTATACCCCACTTTGGGCACCCGGTTTCAAAGTTGAGGCTAAGACTACATCTGTGGATATGTAAATACAGTGAAACCTTGGAAGTGTGAACACCTTTACACCTGGGCAATTAAAGGTGTAAATATTAGGGGGTGTTAACGTAAATCTTAGACGTCTTTTCATGATATTAAATATACAAATGGGACCGGGAAAAATTGGTCACATTCAAAGGTGCTCACATCACCGGTGTATTCACAATGAGAGCTTTCACTGTACTAGGAATATCAGGTGGTTGAACTCAATCCCTAGAGGTGCCGGAGAAGCCATTCTGGAAAAGGCAACCTGGTATTCCTATTAACCTTTTCTATACAAATAATATGGGGTTCCCAGTAGGCACTATCCCTTAGATTATCATTTATTCATTCCATACTGGGCTCCTCTTGGAAATGTCAGATGAAATTCTTTTTGAGAGAACTCTTAACTGAGGCTCTGCATATATTGTTGTATGCATTGCAAAATAGGATCATAATAGTATATGTGACTCCACAAGAGAACCCATCTGTTTATACACAGAAGAACGCATTCATATATTTACTTAAGCTTTCCAATGCTAGGGTAAGGCTAATTTTGTCCAAAGCACAAGGACACTAATATTTTTGAAAACCGTCTAAACCCTGTCATGTTGGTATTCATTGGATAGCCCTTACCACCTACTCCCACATGAGTTCCCATGTGCCAGGGTTTCAGTCATTTTGCAGGGTTTTTTTTGCACTATTTTGTATTGGCCGAAGTAGCCAACAGCAGCAAAAGGGTTAATTTATTTTGATAATTTACTTAATTTATTTTGATGATTGATATCTTTGTTTCATCTCTGTGCTAGATGAAATGTTAATAGGAGATTCAATTCTCTGATGTGTAGCTTGAATTCCCAAGCGATATTGGCGATACCTAGCCTGGGAATCGAGTGCTGTAACAAGGCGGGTTTCATTCATTCCAGCATGCATACTGGGCCCTACTTGAAAATGTCATATCAAATTTTTACAAGATTAATTATTGTAATGCATTGAAAAGATACAATCGAAAATAATATGCGACTCCACAATAGAACGAGTCTGTATGAAACCAAAACAAAATCTCACAACTTTTTAATTCATTTTGATAATTTTGGTAGATTAATTTTGATAATTGATATTTTTGTTTCTACTCAATGCTGGATGAAATGTTAATAGGAGCTTTAATTCCCCAATGTGTAGGATTATATTGGCAATACCTAGCCTGGGAATGGAGTGCAGTCATAAGGTCCTTCTTCAAGCCGCATAGAGTTTCTTGCATAATTATCTGAGGGTGCACCGAGAAGAATTCCTGAAGCACATAGTGAAATGTGAGTAGGTCGAGAGGGTGCAGGTTTGCCATCCCTCTGCGTATTGATGATTTAACTAGATTCCTAGAATCATGTTATTTCCTTCAAAATTATCACAATATGGTTTTTGGGGAAAATATCAAATAACCTAGTGTTTTGTGAGGGAAACAATTTGCATTTTGTATTACTAAACCTGGCCCTGACTACTAGTCAATTATTATTTTATATAACATAACTGTCCTGCTATCACCATACTTGTTTGAAGGGGAAAGCAATAGACAGACAGACAGATGAACAGACAATCAGTCAGATAGAGAGAGGGAAGAAACAGACAAGCAGCCAATGTGAATGAGACAGGATATCTATGAGAGAGTGAGAGAGAAGGAAAGAAAGAGGATAGATGAAGGAAGGAATCATTCAGAGAGAAAGAGACTCAATGAGAGGGAGAGAGAGAGAGTCGGAGAGAGAGTCAGACAGACAGACAAAGAGAGGGGAACAGAGAGAAAGTCAGAAAGATAGACAGTTAGAGAGCGAGAGAGTGAGCGAAAGTCTGAGAGATAGACAGTGAGAGAGAAATAGAGAGGAGTCCTGATAAGTGCATGAAATGGTAACTCAGCAATATTCATAAGTCTGTTACCCTCATGCCGTTTGCTGTTTATTATTCTGATGGTGATCCCAGTCCTGTCCCGCTCCTGCCGTTTCCCAATCTCTCTCCTCCAGAGAGCTCCCAATTGCTATTCCATCCGAGTGTCTTCTAATCCTAACTACATTTTCTATCGATTTGATGTCACGGGGAAAGGTCTGGCTGTCGCTGTGAGGGCAGTGAGCTAAGCATCCACGCAACAAATCCCTCTACCATTTACCAATCTCATCCTTATGTTGCGCTTGTCAAGAATGAAGGTATTTTTACGATTTTTACCCTATCCGATTAATCGGTGCTTTTATTTCAACTGTGACAATTACTCATGCACCCACGCAACAAATCCCTATGTCATTTACTAATCCCATCCTTAACCCGTCCAATGCTAAGGCTAAAGCACCAGGATGTCATGTTGGTATTCATTAGACATCTCTCACTAAGCACTCTCAGATGGGTACCCATATGCCAAAGTTTCAGTCATGTTTCTGCATTTTTGCATCATTTTGTATTGGCAAAATTGCCTACCAGCAGCATAAGGGTTAAGTAGTTTAGCGATGTTTACCCTTATCCCTAAAATCGGTGCATTTATTGCAGCTATGACAAGGTACTCTTGAACCCTTGCAACAAACCCTCCTATTTTTGACTAGTCTTGCCTCCAAGTAAGACAGGTTAAAGGGCAAATCCACCATCAGAATGATTTAGGTTCAAAATGTGCTTACATGTCACCATTCAAATAAGACCATCCCCAAACCTGTCCTCCTCAGCACTACTCAGTTATGGCTCTCAGAAGTGAGCAACTAACAGGCCATTTTGTATACTAAAATGTGCATTTTTAGAAGTAAACAATCTGTCACTGAAATTGGAAAAGACTATAATCTTATAAATTGTTGATGCCATAAGAATTTCTATATTCCCCCGATTCTTACCCTTTTGGTAAATGGCTAGTTTTGTTGCAGTTTCATGGAAAGAGTTTGAACTTTTTATCCTCCTTCAATGATACAAAAGAAGTCATTGATCTTATCCCGTCACCAAGCTCAACGGATTTGGCCTGTCACAAACCTTGCAGCCTGTCTTGAATACCAATGCAACAGTTTATATACACCCATGGCTTACGTACTTATACAGTCTGGGTTGGCTATATATATTTTTTGGACCGGCGTGTCTTTCCACGAGAGATAAAACAGTCAAAGGTTCATCCAAACTTAACTCATTAAAACTTACAGCAGCTAAAAGGAGCCTAACAATTTTGAAAAAATCTCTCAGGCAAAAGCAAAGTTAGTGAAATATTTGAAGGAAAAATGCTATTTAGAACACAACAAACAACTCTCCTCCAAATATTTTGTAAAAACTTTCTTAATTCCATAGTTATTATCAAAAATCCCAGACGACAATTTCAAGAGGAACTCTTAAACATTAATGGGTTAACGTTTTCTATTGATTTGCGAAAGGCGTTGATGTCGCAGGACTAACGTGTGAACAGCCATTGCAAATCTGAACAGCTTTCGGTTTGACATTCGTCTCGGAATCAATGAGCTTGCGACGAATCGTTGCAAGAGATTTTGGCGTAGTGAATGAAAGTGTGATTAGCATGGTTAGCATGGCACGAGTCCATTCATTCATGAGAGTCCCTCTAAATTGTCAGCTTCTGAGGGCTCTGCCCTTAAAAAAGTAGGTTTCAACTGAGGTAAACGCAGCTGGCAGGTAGAATATGATATGTAGTGATGTCGTCAGATCAGGTGTGATATTTAAACCTTAATTGTATTAACATTATGTATAAGAGAATTTTTTAGGATGTTTTTGTGCTGGAGTCCTATACCATACTGTAGAACAGGCAAAGTTCGCGAGTGCGTATATTTCGCGAATACGCGAACTAGCATCGCACTCGCGATCTTATCGCACGCGATCTATTGGATGCTTAGTTACGCTACCCACCACTGGATGTGGTGGCGCGTCGATCGGTGAATTTCACTCCTTGACGGTCGAGGCTGAAACGAAGAAAAATACGTCCAATAACTTCCCAAAGCTATCATGATATGATACATTGGTAACTTATGAATAAGTTACCAATGTATCATAACATAATTCGCATTCTTACATGTCCAATTTCTAGGATATCTGGGCCAAGCTAAGGATTTCTTACGAGAAACAAGATGGCTGCCAACCATTGTTCGATAGAAAGGGAGACTCGGACAGGTGTTGCGATGGAACCATTTGATAATTATCAACATACATACATGTGTATGTTGATAATTATCAAAATAATGTATATGATAAAGAGATAATGATATTGTTCCTGACTCGAATTGAATTGTTGACAATTAACTGTTACGGCCAAACGTGTATTTGCAGTTGACGAGTATATACCGGCATAGCATGATTCTCACTCATAGCCGGTCCGAGGCTGAAACGAAGAGAAATACATGCAATAACTTCACAAAGTCATTATAATATGACACATTGGTAACTTATGAAAAAGTTACCAAGGTATCATATTATAAATCGCATATTAACCAGTCCAATTTTATTGAAACTCCTGCCTGATATGGCTGCAAGATGGCCGCCGAATGTTTGCATTTTTCTAATTACTGTTTAGTTCAATAGATGGCGCTGTAGAACACGCTCACTCGCGAAATAAAGTACACGCGAAAAACCGAAAAATCGGCTTTTCGCGAAATTTTTGTAATGCGATATATACCTATTCTACAGTATTTGCTTAGCCTTTACGCCCGGAGCCACTATCTTCATACTACTTTTCACTCCTTTCTTCTCCACTCCTATCACCTTGCATCAGACTTTCTCTGGATCTATGATACTTTTGTTAATAACTTCTGAATAAAGAATGGTTTTACAAAATATTTGAAAGGGAGTTGTTGCTAATGTTCTGAATGATATTTCTCCTGCAAAGATTTCCCAAACTTTACTTTTGCCTGCAAGATTTCATCAAAATTGCCAGGCTGATTCATGCCTTGAGCAGCCAGAACCTGCTTGACCTTTTTGGCGATTCCTCTCTAACAAAAGCAATTGTGAGATCATATTGTTCATTAAAACCTAATCTACAACTCTCCTCCAAAACGTTTGCAAACAGATACTTCATTCCGAAATTATATTCTAAAGATAGGCAGGTCCAGACGACACTTGTCAAGTAGATCTTCAGGCATAAATGGTAGGACTGCCATTGAAATGACAAGTATCGATCGATCGAAATAATTTTTCCAATTAATCGAAAAAAATATTATGTCAATTGTTATGTCATTTAATCGAAACACATTTTTACAGCCTCTTAAGCCATTTTTTGCCATTTCTAGCCAACGCTAATAAGGATTTTGAAGAGAAACTCAAGTATTCAATCAAAAAGTGTTGAGAAAACCTTCATTGTCCTTGCATTGTGAGAATCTTCAGATCCTTGCCACAAAAATACTGTGGAACATGTGAAAATATTCTATTAGTGCAGTTTTTCAAAATCGAATAGAAATAATCGGAATCGAAAAATAAAATGTCAATGATCGAATCGTAAAAAAATGGATATCATTGACAGTCCTAATAAATGGGTATTTGGTATCATAGTAAATACTGGTACTAATCCCTAACATAGGGCCCGCAGTGATGGTGATCCATACCACAGCTTTACATGTAATGGCCATGGTTAGTTCACATGTGGATACATTCTTTGTAGTACTAGTGTAGAATGGCTAATTTTTCTGTGTTACAATTTTCCCTAATTTTTCATTTTTGGATGTTTCCATTCCGAAGAGAGGGCATATATTTTTTTCAGTTTCTAGTTTTTCCTGTTTTATGTAGATTTTGAATTTTAGTATACCAAACGGTGAATATTAATGGGTAAGGACAAGGATTTCTCCACGTTGATTAAGTACGGACATGTGCTGTATTGTTTTTTCCTGAGTTGTTTATTCCCATTCAAAGAAGCTGGAAAAAAAGCGGGAAAATAAAACTTGTTGAAAATTTAGTCTTTCTACAATATTTATCTAAAGGAAAATGTGCATTCTGATTTTTTCACTTAAAGCTGTCACTTAAAGATTGGCAGATCTACTTAAAGCCATCTATTTCACTAGCCAGGTATCTGATGAGGAGAGGAAATTTGCAAGTCTCAAATTTTGATATCACTTACAGACGAGTGGAAGAAATTCTTTGGCTAATCCACTTTGCATTTGCCAGCTGATCCCGAAACCGACGCTAATTGTTTAAAAGCTTCTCCGCGACACTGAAGATCACTTTCATTCAAGATAGAAAAGGATGCTAAGTGTAGAGATTTTTTTAGAAGCTGCTGTACATGCAGGGGACCTCCTACAAAAAAAATCTTTTAACCCAATAATGCTCACAGCGGCCAAAAGCAGCCTAACAAATTTGATGAAATCATCCATGCAAAAGCATTTTTAGGAAAATATTTGAAGGAAAAATATTTTTCAGAACAATACCAACAACTCTCCCTCAAATATTTTGTAAAATTATTCTTAACTTCAAAGTTATTGTCAAAAGTATCAGAGATCAAGACGACAATTGCAAGTGGAACTCTTTAAGTGTTAATGGGTTAACCACAGGTACCTATTAGTGCCTTGTTTTCACCACTAGAACCATGGCAGAAATCGATCAATGATTCAATTTCATCAAGTTGTTTCTTTTTGTACGTATGTATGTGATGTTTATTTTCATTAATTTTTTTCTTTATAATACCTGTATTTTCTTTGGCACTATAAACTTAGATGACTTAAATGGGGTTTTAAATGTTTTGCCATATCCTAGTACACTATGTATGAAGCCAAATAGCTAGGTTAACCCTTCAATGACCAAAGCAGAAAAAAACGGCCTGACAATTTGAAATCTTTTAGGGGAAGGTATAGTTGGAACAATATCTGAAATAGAAATGTCAGTCTAAACTCCCCTTGAAATATTTTTGAAACCATTATTAAGTTATTGCCAAAGTTCAGAAGACAATTTCTATTAACCCATTGATGCATTCCTCTAGAAATTGCTGTCTTGATCTATGTTACTTCTGAACATAACTTTGAAACTGAGAAAGACTTAACAAAATATTTAAAGGAGAGTTGTTTGTAATGATCTGATTGACATTTCTCAATCAAAAATTTTCCTAACTTTGCTTTTATCTGCAAGATTTTATCATCATTGACGGCTGTGGGCATTAATGGGTTAACACATTCTTGCCTGGAAATATTCTTGACCATTGTCGTCTGGACTTCTGATACTTTTGAAAATAACTTCGAAATAAAGCATAAATTGGAAAATCATTTAAAGTAGTTAGTTAGTTTATGATTTACATTTTTACTTTAAATATTTTCTGTTTATTGCTTTTATTTTATAAATAAAAAAAATAGTCAGGCGGATTTTGGTGCTACAGGCATGAATGTGTTAACCCTTGAGTAGCCGAGGCTACTTTGGCCAAAGGCACAATTACACAAAAAATTTGAAAACTATACACAACACTGTCATAATGGTATTCATATGAAAGCTCTTGCTGAATACTTTTGGATGAGTACCCATGTGCCAGGGTTTGAGTTATTTTCAGCTTTTTTTTTGCATAATTTGGTATTGACCAAATTAGCCACCAGCAGCGGAACGGATAACCCTTATGCTGCTACGAAATGATGCAAAAAACATGAAAAATGCATGAAACCCTGGCATATGGGTACTCATCTGAGAGTACTCAGCGAGAGCTTTCTAATGAATACCAACATGACAAGGTTTAGATGTTTTTCAAAGATTTCTTGCATTCCTGTGCTTTGGACGAAAGTAGCCTCAGCATTGGAAGGGTTAAGCATGATTGGGTTAATTGTATCGATTGCTGTCGTGCATTATGCGATAAACACAAGTGGGAAAGTGGACCCCACTTTGCATGGTACAAGGCCTCGCGGCTAAAACTCGCCCTTATAGTTATGCTTTCACCACTTTGGCAATGTGTGGGTAGACGTTTAGGCATTCCGAAAAGCGGCCCCAAGAATTGGCCTTCATTACCCAGAATTCCGTAGCTGCGGCACGCCTAAGAGCTCTTCAGGGACATTGGCATATTCGACACCTTTGCTTGCAAGAAATAATAGCCCGGGAATCTAATTGTGCGCCCGTAAGCATTGACAACCCCAGCAGGGTTAAGTAATTGCTTTGCCCGGAGACGCCTCTCTCTGGCATACGAAAGTTGATGCCTTATTTGGACGTGCCAGTTAGTTCTTTTTTGCCTCTGCCAATTTGATGCCTTATTTGGACGTTATTCTTTGTTAAATGTTTTGTGGGTTGGACTTGCTTCGCGAAGATGTGGACTTTGCACATGACATGAATAATCCCTCCCAGAAAACACCTCCTTTTAACCCTTATGCCGCTCAACAGTTGGCAAAACATGAAAAATGACAGAAATAGTGGCAAATTGGTATTCATCTGAGAGTACTCTGGGTGAGCTATCCAATGAATACCAATATGACAGGGTTTAGATGGTTTTCAAAAATGTTTGTGTCCTTGTTATTCAGACAAAAGTAGCCTTATCATTGGAAGGGTTAACCCATCAAATACCCACAGATCTCCATGACTAATGTCTTCTGGACGTATCATACTTTTGAATATAACTTTGAAATTAATCATAAATTCAGAAAATATTTGAAGAGAAGTTGTGAGATGGGTTCTAAAGCTGACTTTTGCTTTAAATATTTTCTGAAAATAGCTAATTTTGCAGAGATATCACCATAATGGTCAGGCAGTTTTGGGCACTACAGGCATGAATGGGTTTAAACCCATTCACATCTAAAGTGTACACAAGGTATGACGTATATTTCTATAATGTCTCAATATGACCTTAACTGTTGAAAGCAATATACATACCAATTCTCTCCTTCCTTCACAAAGGGTCTATGTTAAAATGACTATTATATAGTAGTCCCTGGGTTATGGGCTAAGTACATCACCAAAGAACCACTTTACTTCAATTTCAAGAGATGCTCAAAGCATTTTTGAAGGGTTATATTGTATTTTGATTTGAACATCTTGATAGAAGTAGCATTAGCAATAGAGGTAGTACATGTGTATAGCTAGACTAGAAGTAATAGAAGCACTAGAGAGAACTGCATACTGAAATCGACTGCATTCATGGACAATCACGTTTATTGATTGCGAAGAGTTTGAAATCTGCGAGCTTTTGCAAACACAATGATCCCTATGCAGACAGTAGACAGATCCTAGTCTGATGCTAGATTTCAATTCCGGAAATCAGGTCGCCACTCAACGATTGCTGTTTATCTATGACTATCTTAACCCATCAACCAGCACTGTCAGTCGTATGTGTATGTATGTATCTATGTATATATATATTTTTTATATATATATATATATAACTATATATAACTATATATAACTATATATATATATATATATATATATATATATATATATATATATATATATATATATATATAAACATATATATATATATATATATATATATATATATATATATATATATATATATATATATGTCAAAACTGAAACTGAAAAAACTGAAATGATAGTGGTCACTGAAGCATAGATGCATTGTGAGGTGGATCTTATGATGCTTTTACAAATATCTTTGTTTTCAGTCTGATTTAATTAGGGTTAGGTTTAGCGTAAGTGTTAGGTTAGGGTGATATCAGCTCAAAACGCCCAAATAAAAAAGGATTACAGAGTTGTATGTATATATATATATATATATATATATATATATATATATATATATATATATATATATATATATATATATATATATATATATATATATATATATATATATATATATATATATTTACAAGATTTCAACGAAATTGTCATGCTGCTTTAGGCCACTGTGAGCATCAATGGGTTGAAATTGCTGTGGGGACAAGGGGGTGATGCCGCTAAAAAAACAGGGCCACTAGGGGGCGCTGTTGGATGAGAAGATGACTGCTCATGCTGATTGACTCGAGGGAAATCTCTCCTGGCTGTTCCGATAGCGGTTGGTGGCACAAGTCCTTGATTGGACTTGCGGTGGGTGCCAAAACAGCTGCAGCATTGCATATTAAGTGTGGTCTACACAGTCAAACTAAAAGCCTTTTAAATGCAGTTTTTATGGAGTGTTGAAAATGTAGAAAAAAATTACGTGAATTGAAAGTTTTCACTATAGACTTATCTGCACTGACCGTATTTAGAGCGTGTTTTCCTTTTTTGTCTTTCAGGTAAGATGCCTCAGCTGTTTGCAATCATGATTGTTCATTGTATTCAGGTAAGTGGAGGAATATTTGGACTAACTTTACCCAGTCATGCCTGCATATCTCAACATGTGTTGTCAGCATCTATGGCTCTTTAGGAAACAATTGAAAGATATCTTTCACAAGATACTTTGATTAAAAAGATATCTTCTTAAAAAAAATTTTAAAAAATAGAAAAATAAAAAAGATATCTTCTGTATACTTGTTCCAGGGCATTGCTAATATTCATCGAACAGGTAAAAAAGATGTCCAAAGTTGCAGGGTCAACAAGTGTGCATTCCATGCATGCTTGTTTTGTCTGTAATTGCCCTTATCATTAATCTCAAAGCACTCTATAGTATAAAATGCTGGGTAGTTATAAGATAATACCTCCCTGTGGGCAATCATATTGATGTATCTTCTTTACATCCTGTACTAGCCAGATTGCAATACAAACACAATAGCCATTGTGCCAAGAACAAAAGTATGGATTTTTACCCGTTAACCTATTAATTGATAGGTATATTTATATCCGTATCTATCTATAAATCAACCATTCAAAATAAAATTCAAATAAAAGCAACCATTTAGTATATCTATATCCTTATCTATCTACAAATCAACCATTCAAAAAAAATTCAAATAAAAGCAACCATTTATATATCTATATCCGTATCCATCTATAAATCAACCATTCAACTACATGGGTTATTTCCATGGTATAGTGAAACTGTTCCAATCACGCTCATGGCCCAGGGTAGTGCGACCAGTTAAGTGGGAAGATATGTAACTGGTAGCGAAATCTACATTTGTGATTGGTTCCGTAGAAAGTACATTCATCTCGTACGCAAGAAGCACTTTGGTATTGATATTTCACATCAAAGAGCCTTACCGGGCAAATATTTGCATAATTTGCGCGTAGAGTAGTGTACTCTGGCTAAGATAAGTGGCGGGGATGATGGTATTTTCACTTGAGCTGCGATCAATTGCACTTCTCATGCTAAAGCCCATATTTGGTCGCCCGGAATATCCGCTACTGCGGCACTTTTCCAATATTTGTAAAGTCAGACTTCAAGGAAGTTTATTCCACACTGTTAAATGACTTTCTCTTTAGGCATTTCCGTAATGGTACGGAAAACTTACTTGTCCAACCCAGATAGCATAAAATGTTTTAGGGGTTCATTTATATGATGTCATTCCTTTTGTTCCAATTGTAGAGTCAGACTTCAAGGAAGTTTATTCCACAATATTAAATGACTTTCTCTTTAGACATTTCTCTATTAAGGTTTCTTAACCCTTCCAATGCTGAGGCTACTTACGTCTAATGCATAAAGACGCAAAATCTTTGAAAAATATCTAAACCCTGTCATGTTGGTATTCATTGGAAAGCTCTCACTGAGTACTCTCTGATGAGTACCCATTTACCAGGGTTTCAGTCATTTCTTAAGTTTTATGCATCATTTTGTTTTGACAAAATTAGCCACCAGCAGCATAAGGGTTAAGACTTTCTGGTCCAATCCAGACAGCATAAAAATGTCATAGGACTCATTTCTATAATGTCATTCCTTTAGTTCCTTTATTTGTAGAGTCAGACTTCAAGGAAGTTTATTCAATGTTATATTCTGACTTTCTCTTTAGGCATTTTTCTAAAGGTTCTGAAAACTTTCTGGTCCAACTGAGATAGCATAAAAATGTTTAGGGGTTCATTTATATGATGTCATTCCTTTAGTTCCTAACTTTTCATCATACAAGTGAAGTAGACTTTCATATTTCGGGTCAAATACTGATATTTTAGTCATTTCTTTTGAATATAATTTTCATTGTGCTGATGCGAGCGCTATTTGTTTTATAGATTCCTGTGGCATGAGCAGAGTGGACATTCATTTTAGCTATGTGAAAAATAAGATATACCTTAGATGAAAGAAAACAAGCGGAATTGAAACCAGCTATCCTCAACAAATAGCCTAAAAGTCTTGTTCTGCACATGCTGATGCACAGGTTTCTCTGTAATGTAAATGATACAAGAGCAGTGATTGGTCCTTATCCCCTCGCGACATCACGCTGATGCCAGAGACCTTTGGCATGTCCTGCCCTTGACTACAGTGCATATAGTAATTGGTCTCTCGCTACATATCCATTCTTTTATTCATCTAAGGATAAACATAAGATAAATACTGACATTCCATTGCTCCGATACGAGCGCTATTTGTTTTATAGCTTCCTATGGCATGATGAATGGATAGATGGGGTGGTAGGTCGTAGAAGGCTCGAGAATGCGAAGCATGCAGTTTGTATCTTAGTGCATCAAGCACTCAAACCATCATGAAACAGACACCGCTGTAATGGACACAGGCTTTGAATACCAAATACCCCCTGCTGAATTGTAGCATCCGCTGCTAGTGCAAACTTCTGGGTTGATGGACAAGGTTGTTTGAAGGTCAAGGTCATTATGGGTGAAATCGTTGTAAAAATGATGTAACTGACTTGTTGTAGACAAGACTTTATAAGGGTCAGGGTCATTTGGAGTGAAATCTATGTGAAACTGATAAAACTGACTTCTGGGTAGATAGACGGGGTCGTGTAAAGGTCAAGGTCATTACTTTGAAATCGACATGAAACTGACATCACCTAATGGATTCCTATTGTATTTCACATTAACTACTCTGTTGAAAGCTGTGTAGGTTCCTGTTGCATGCTTGAGGCTTTAAGACAGTAATAGCATTGTGTCTAGTCCATAATTCTCATTTTAAGTGCCAAGAAAACACTGAAATGCATTTCAGAGCGTCTAGACCCCTAGATCTTCTATCACATAACTTCAGTGTAACTTCAATTCCGGGTGCAAATACTGGCATTATAAAGGATATGGGTTCATTTTTTCTGGCCAGATCATTTGATTTATTAACCCTTATGCTTCTGGTTGCTTAAATTTGGCCAGTACAAAATGATGCAAAAAATCATGAAAATGATTGAAATCCTGGCACATGCGTACTCATCTGAGCTTACTCAGCGAGAGTTATCCAATAAATACCAATATGACAGGGTTAAGATGGTTTTTCGAAAAATTTTGCATCCTTTGGACAAAAGTAGCCTTAGCCTTAGAAGGGTTTGGGTAAATCATTCACAACAACTTTGTGGCTTTTGAAATTCTCCAAAATTCAGGTTTCTACATTTTCGGGAATTAATGTGAAGAAAAAGAAAAACTTTCTTCTAAGGAGAGGGGGGATTCATCGTTCCTGGTCAGTTCAATTGATGAATTATGGTGCATCATGGCCGCCCTGATTTTCTTTATGGAGAAAAAACGGAGGAAGACTACCAAAGGAAACCATCAACTTATTCCATGTCAACATTCTCGCATGTTTGAAGCTGATCTACTCCAAGTCATTGATAACTTTCTCACATTCATTTGGCCAACCTCATGTCACTGGCAACTTTCTCACATGCCTTGAGCCATCCTCAAATCACTGGCAACTTCTTCACATACCTTGAGCCAATTAACCTCAAGTCACTGGCAACTTCCTCACATGCCTTGAGCCATCCTCAAGTCACTGGCAACTTCCTCACATGCCTTGAGCCATCCTCAAGTCACTGGCAACTTCCTCACATGCCTTGAGCCATCCTCAAGTCACTGGCAACTTCCTCACATGCCTTGAGCCATCCTCAAGTCACTGGTAACTTCTTCACATGCCTTGAGCCATCCTTAAGTCACTGGCAACTTCTTCACATGCCTTGAGCCAATTAACCTCAAGTAACTGGCGACTTTCTCACATGTCTTTGATTAGATTCAAAGTAGGAATATTTGGAACTGGGGAGAGACAGTGAAGTGTAGATATGCGTTATTTATGCTACTCACCTATTAAGGCAGCCCTCATCATTACACTGTCTGGGATGTTGGGAGGATGTGATTCAAGTCCTATATTACCTATGCTGGGATTGACATGTAACAGTGATTCCCTGCTATATAAGTGGGATACTATCTTTATGCAGCTGGGGGAGGCGGGGTTGTGATTCAAGTCTAATGTTACCTATGCTGGAATTGACATGTAACAGATAGAGATATATAAGTAGTATATTACCTACATATGCAGCTGGCCGTGAACTAGTTATAGAATGTAGCATTCATTTGTGTCAATTGCACCTGCCCCATGAGGCCACTGCGATCAAGGTGACAGCCATGAAATAGACATGGAATTGACATGAAGGGGCAATTTGCTGGAATGCATTGCAGTCGTCTTGAATATTGAAGAGCGCTTTGAATTTGACTATGTGTTACCATAGTATCAGTAATAGATACGATAACAAACACCAGTATTGAATGGGAAAAAAAGTAGGGTAATGTTTAAGATGTGGTGTACCAGTGTTGTTTAATGATTTGAGATTGACAGTGCTTGATTTAACTAAATAAGTCTCAAAGGCAGGCAGTGTCTTTTTATATATTACTATGCTATCATCTTGTTGAGGAAATATTGAAATTGTATTGTATTGCAAAAAAATCTTAGATGTGCTGATCTTTAAATTTGAAATCTTTTTTTAATAGTGTATGTGTGTGTATTGAGGTAGTCGGTATGTGATCAAGGTTGCACAATACCCTTTTCTCTTAGGTTAAGGTAACAGAATCAATTGGATTGCATGAATCAACATGAAAAGATATTGCTTCCCTTGGGGGAATCCCATTGCGTTCATTTCTTTATAGAGTTAGTAGGCAAATTGTGATTAAATTTGACCCACAAGAAACCTGAGGCAGCTATCACCTAGTTAAAGGTCATGGCTTTTAAGCTATGACCTAGTTCAAGGTCATGGCTCTTAACCCTATTATGCCTAGAGGTCTCCTTGACAAATGTCATCTGGATCTATATTACTTTTGAAAATAACTTCATAGTTATGCATAAATTGGATATATATTTGAAGAAAAGTTGTTGGTACATTTGTGATCAATATTCCTCCTTGAAATATTTTTCTGAAAATTGCCTTGCAAAAGAGATATCATCAAAATTATCAGGCTGTTTTGGCCGCTACAGGCATGAATAGGCTGAATTGACACAAAGGAGGCTTCTTGTCTGAATGAAGTGCAATCTCGAACATTAAAGTCCCCTTAGAATGTGGCATCCTTACCCATTAGTGTCCTCCTGAAAGTGGAAGTAATGTGATCAAAGTTGACCCGGTGAATCTCTTTAAGTAACAAACAAGGTCAAGGTCAAGTCAAGGTCGCATGGCTGAAATCAACATGAAATGAACATGCTCCAGTGAATACCTATCTATCTGACATCAAATCCATTCTATCACATTAGTGTTCTTTTGGATTTAGTAGGCAATATGCGATCAAAGTTATATCTATATCTTGGCTATGGAACGAAAGTCAATTATAGGAGTATGTGGATGAAATCAACATGAAATGGACACATTTAACCCATTCTTGCTACCTGGAGATCAACTTGACCATTGTCGTCTGCACAAGTCATACTTTTGAAAATATCTTTGGAATGAAGCATAAATTCCCAAAATATCTGAAGGAGAGTTATAATTAAGTTATAAGTTATGAGTATAAAGCATATTTGGGAAAATATTTGAAGGAGAAATGTTAATGAGAGTACCAACAACAACCCTCCCTCAAATATTTTCTAGAATTATGCTCAATATCAAAGTTATTGTAAAAAGTATCATAAATCAAGATGACAATTTCTAGAAAAAAAAATTTAAGCAATAATGGGTTATAAACTCTCCGTCAAATATTTTGTAAAGTCACTTTCAACTCCAAAATTAATTTCAAAAGTACTTTAGTTCTAGATGTCATTTTCTAAAGGAACTTTTAAGCAATAATGGGTTAATAGCTTAACTCTCTTTCAAATATTTTGTAAAATTATTTTTTATTCCAAAGTTATTGTCAAAAGTAGCATAGTTCCAGATGTCATTTTCTAGAGGAACTTTTAAGCAATAATGGGTTAATAGCTTAACTCTCCTTCAAATATTTTGTAAAATTATTTTCTATTCCAAAGTTATTGTCAAAAGTTCCAGACTTCAATTTCTAGGGGAACTTTTTCAGCAATAATGGGTTAACGACGCCCACTCTCATAAGAATGGGTAATCATGAAACCGACATGCCCTGAAGGAGAGGTGTTGATTGGTTGAGGCCCTGATGGGTTTCAGCTTCCTCTTTAGGTGCACGCACCTGGATAGAGGGGTCAAGGTCACAGCTCAAGGTCACAGGGGTAATCGACGCCTGATATCACTCTCGTGTTTTCTTCCCTCAGGAGGCGAGCTATTTATAAACAATATTGATCGCCTATAAAAAAAACAATGGATGAGATCATCTCGATGGTTAACCCATTAATGCCCAACATAATGTGGTTCATTAGGATCCTATCATACTTTGTAAGTAAGCTTGATGGTATAATCTTAATTTAACTCATTAAATGCTCACAAACGGACTGGCAATTTTGATGAAATATAGGCAAAAGTATAGTCAAGAAGAATCTTGATGAAGAAGATTCAAATCTTTTGTAAAATCTTTCTCAATTTCAAAGTCATATTAAAAACAATTCAAAATTGCTTTTGCCTGAAAGAATTCACCAAAATTGTCAGGCTACTTTTGGCTGCTGTGAGCAATAATGGGTTAACCTGTTAATACTCATCGCAGCCAAAACAGTCTGATGATTATGGCGAAATCTTTTAGCCAGAAGCATATTTGTTGAAAATATTTGAAGGGGAAATGTTTATAAGCACATTACCAACAACTCTCCTTCAAATACTTTCTAAGAGGATTCTTAATTTTTAACTTATTGTCAAAAAGATCAAAGACCCAGACAACAATTTCAAAAGTAACTCTTAAGCATTAACGGGTTATGCAGCTACCAAAGTGAATAGGTTAAAAGGGCAGGGGATAGTTAATGGATTATCACTGGCTACAAGAAGGCTTGAATATAATAGTTGCGATAATCATGCTATTTTAGGGTCTAAAATCAGTAAAAACATCCTTATGGTCTTGGAAATTGGATTACTTGGTGCAACTTTCAGCAATTTTTAGATTAGTTCAATTAGATGGTGTTTAACCCATCCATGCTTTGAGATCTCCTTGACAAGTGTCGTCTGGACCTGTCATAACTTTGAATATAACTTTGGAGATTGGGATAAATTTACAAAATATTTGAAGGAGAGTTGTAGATAGAGTTTGGCAGTACCTTAGACCACTAGTCCATCAGGGCAGGCCTCAGTGGTGAAAGACAGCAAGCAGTGCAGTGGCAACAATCTACACCACTAGGCCATCAAGGCAGGCCCTAGTGGTAGAGAGACAGCGAATCCTCAATGGCAGTATCTTGACCACTCGGCCATCAGGGCAGGCCTCAGTGGTGAAAGACAGCAAGCAGTGCACTCACAGTGGCAACAATATACACCACTAGGCCATCAAGGCAGACCCCTCATAACTCTCTGTACGATAATTATCAAACCACTTCAGTTATAGCACAACGGGTTCAGTTAACATTGATCTCTAGGAAACGCTCTTGCATATCCTTTTGTTAGCTACTATAGGATTTGCATAATAGATATTAATCCCATTCATCTGGAGTACCAGGTCTTACATAATACATGTCAGGCCCTTCAGTTATTGTACCATATTGATCAGTATTGAATGGCATTATTGCATAACTAACACTCATTTTTCAGGGTAAGCCAGGAATATTTGTGGGTTTTTTCTATTACTTTTCAGCAGGATTTGGGGGTGATAGGGGTCACAAACTATTTCTACCAAGAACCCTCTGCTGCAAGTGCTATCTGGATCTATATTACTTTCAGGCCGTATATATATATATATATATATATATATATATATATATATATATATATATATATATATATATATATATATATATATATATACACATACATATACATATATAGATACAAGGATAGATAGGTAGGTAGTCAGACCTACAGATAGATAGATAGACTAATATAGTAGCTACTACTCACACAACAATGGGTTGACCAGGTCAGCTCTTACTATAGACATAGATAGCTGTGAACTGATCACCTAGAAGATAAACTTCATAAGGTAAATCAATATACAACTAGGCATAAGATAGCAGTGAACTGATCGCTTAGAAGATAGACATCATAGAGCTAATCACAGACATAAAGAGTGGGATATGATATGGGGCCAGAATCCAAACAGCGTTGAAAGTCTATTTGAACATGATATGAGCATACCCATATTAGTGTCACTTCCTGTTTAGAAAAGAGGCTTGCTTTCATGCGGTTGGTCAGCTGTTCAAGAAAAAAGCGTTTTTAAATTTGCATAAATCATTATAGATAAATTTCTTAAATCTGGTATGTGCAAACAGTATTAAAATACATTGGCACCAACTAATTTTTCTACATTTTGAGGTTCATAAATATTACTACATGAAGAAGACAGATATAGACACACTGTGTAGATGGAAATATATATAGCCATTTTTTAAACAAGGATCTGATTTTAATCAACGAAATTCAATAAATGTAAAGGAAAATACTTGAAAAGCAGAACAAAGTTATTTCTTAGCATATCTCCTAAATCATTCTCGAGAAATATAATGGCCTGTCCCTTGGTGGGCAGTATGGGAACTAGACAAAATGCAGTGAAAGGGGCCACAACAGCAATCCGAATGAAATCACCTGACTGAATACAGACAGGTGTGTCTAATACAACTTCTAAATTTTAACATACAAAAACGCTCCTGATGTTAGTATTTAGAGGCACAATGGAGCATGTATGTGGAGTGAATTAAGCTAATTATAGCAGAGAGGTCTATGTTTTGTTTTGTTTTGCACACGGCACCTAAGCTGACTCACAAGTTTCTGGACCTTATAATACACAGGTCGTTTCATATCCCTCTTGTATCATCTCTCTGTGCAAATCAATACTTCACAGTAGCATCAATGATAGATCATTGTTCTATCATTCTATTGTTCTTTTATTCTATTGTTCTATTTTCTATTGTCTTAAAGGATAAGACAATAGAAATAGGTGGTTCCTCACCTGAGATTGCCACACACATGCATCCCAACTCAATAAATCAATACAACTGTATTATTTATCCTGCTCATTTTATTGCTAGTAGCTCACTAAAAAATGCCTGACTCTTTTGATGATATTTTCCTTAACCCTTTCATGTCTGGATATTTCCTTGATAAGAGTGGCTGGACCTTAAGCGGGCGGCTAACTCAGGAATTTGGGTAAAAAGCGTGAAACCTGGTACAAAGATACTTTGAGTGATGCTGATCAATATTCTTAATGGTGTGAAATACCATTTAAGACTATTTTTGGGGCATTTTAGGCAAAAAATGTCATAAAACGTAATTTTTGGGGAATATGTTAATAATTAGATACTTTTGAAATGAAAATAATTTTGGAATTGATCATAAATTCATAATATATTTGAAGGAGAGTTGTGAGTTTGATATAAACCAACATTTTTTCTCTAATATCAACTAATATCAAGAGAAACACCAGTGTCAATAAAGATATAACCTGTAGAAATATAAATAGTTCTTCATGCAACTCTCAGCATCTTTAATGGCCATATTTCTGTAAAAAAGAAATCACAGCATATTACCTTTTCAAATCGTCCTAACTCAGTGCATTTAATTTCATAGAAAAATACTGTTGATGTTGCATTGCTTCTTTCATTCCATTGTACTATAATACAGTGTAGTGGAAACCAACTATGCCCTGTGCATGTGTATTGGAATTTTGATTATCGTTGCTTTTTTGCCATATATTGGCCAAGTCCTAACTATTCAGTTGTAGGTGGTGGAGGAAACCGGAGCATCCATTGAAGACTTAACCGCCTAACCCTAAGTCACTGGCAACTTTCTCACATGCCCCAGCCAGGGTCCAAACCCAATCAGTGTTAAGAGACAGGAAGTGGCAAAGCTTAAGGCCACACGACCATTAGGTTGGCCCCATGTGTTTATTGAAAGCCACTCATGTTCTGAGCATTTGTATTGGAAGCCACCCATGTTGTATATTGATCATATTATAGCTGGCCTAATGCAATGACTAGTGCCTGTTAATAAAGGCAGGGAGGCAGCATGCTGGAGCTGCTGGAAGTACTCTCTGTAATTGTCCTGCATAGAGATAGATGCCAATCCCACTAGTACTCGATTTGATACCACATACTGATATTGAATGGGGAAAAATTATTGGTTCGAAAATTTTAAGTATGATATAGTATCATTTAACGTACAAATATTAGGTATGATATGATATCATTTAACATACAAATATTATGTATCATATAATATCATTTAACGTACAAATATTAAGTATCATATAATATCATATAACGTACAAATAAAATTGACCTAAATGCTTCGTGGGTGTCTATGCACAATGGCAGTTCGCTATTAATTAGTGAAATTTCCAAAGCTGACAGTGCCACATATACATCTAACAAAATTAGGTCCATTGGTAGGCAGTATCGTTAAAAATATTATTCAGGTATCGAATCGTTAAGGAAATATCAATATTGTATCCTACCATGAAAAGTTTAAAGCTGCCAATCCCTAGTCCTGCGTGATATCCCAGTATAATTTCTATCTTAATTTAGTAGCCAGAAAGTAGCTGAAAATGTTTCTTAATAATATTTGGATTTTATTTGGATATCCTAGGAAATCTATGAACTTACAGCTGAAATTCACAGGGTTATATAATTTCTTTGTGCCCTCTTTCCCAGTCAATTTCATTAAGGAATCTATAGTTACATTTCAGAAAGGAATGTGGGTTAATGTCAAGTCTCCCTAGAAGGAAATATGGGGAATTTTATGCAGCGTTAATTCACTAAGGAATTACGACCTCATTTCCGAGGCAATGATAGGAATCTTTGTGTTTCAGTTCATCAGTTCAGAGAGAAAGAGAGAGACAGAGAGAGGCAGGGAGAGACAGAGAGAGGGAGAGAGAGAGAGAGAGAGAGAGAGAGAGAGAGAGAGAGAGAGAGAGAGAGAGAGAGAGAGAGAGAGAGAGAGGGGGGGACAGAGAGAGGGAGGGAGAGACAGAGAGAGGGGAGAGAGAGGGGGACAGACAGACAGAGATTAGGAGAGAGACAGATAGAGACAGAAATGGAGGGAGAGGGAGAGGCAGAGAGAGGGAGGGAGGGAGAGACAGGGAGAGATAGAGAGATTAGGAGAGAGACAGTCACAGACAGACCGAGACAGAGAGAGGGAGGGACAGAGAGAGAGACAGAGACAGAGAGATAGAGATCTTGTATACAATACTGTCAAGCATATCTGATTTTGAGCCCGGATATTGATTTTCACCAATGGCCTATTAGTGTATGTCTGTTAGCCGCCAAGGAGTATGTGTGCTCCTGTTTATCTATTGTCTCCCCTAAGACAATACCAACAGGAGTATTGGTGTTATTTGACCTACTTGTGAGGGCGGTGTCAGAATGTGTTGGTTATATGGTCCAAATCAATAATGTACTGCACTACTACCATTATACAGAGAGAGGGGTTAGGGGAAGGTTGAGAGAGAGAGAGAGAGAGAGAGAGAGAGAGAGAGAGAGAGAGAGAGAGAAATGCATGTATTTCTGGGCTTTTCAAGGTCTAGAGACAAACTCCTTTCAATAGCAAGTTTCCCGCAATAATGTACTGCACTACTACCATTATACAAAGAGAAGGGTTAGGGGGAGGTTGAGAGAGAGAGAGAGAGAGAGAGAGAGAGAGAGAGAGAGAGAGAGAGAGAGAGAGAGAGAGAGAGAGAGAGAGAGAGAGAGAGTAGGGTGGGGGAAAGACAGGCAGAGAGACGTGGATTACTAGCATATTTTAAGAGGATTCTAAAGTAGGCTTTTAATTATCCAGAGAGACAGAGAAAGAGACAGAAACAGAGAAAGAGAAAGAGAGACAGATGGGGAGAGAAAGAGTGAGTGAGCGAGTAAGAGAGAGACGGTCAAAGAGAAAGAAAGAGACTCAGAGAGAGGGAGAGAGAGAAAGAGAGACAGTCAAAGAGAAAGGGAGAGAGAGAGAGAAAGAGACTCAGAGAGAGGGAGAGAGAGAGAAAGAGAGACAGTCAAAGAGAGGGAGAGACAAAGAGAATGAGACTCAGAGAGAGAGTCAGTGAGAATGCAGAGTGTGCATGGAGACAGACAGACAGAACTAATAATGCCCCACTAGCAGACGGAGCAAGGGAGTGGCATTAATGATTGAGAGGCATATCCATTTCACTCAGTGCAGTTAGTCAGCATGCAGTGCTGTTCTAAAGCAATCATTCAGAGTATTCTCCATCAATTCATGACAATTTACGATGATCCGCTGGTCGACTCACCCAAGTAGAGATCAAGGCTGAACCTCCAGTAATGGAAACACCAGATCACCTAACCCACTAACTGCAACATCCGCAAACTTCTGGATCTCTTACAATTGGATTATTTTGAAATTAGGAAAAAATTGAAATTTAGGTGCTTTTTCTGTTTTTATGTAAAAAAAAATTAAATATTAAAATAATTGAAAATGTAAAAAAAAATAAAAAGTTAAAAAATTGAAAATGTAAAAGTTTTCAAATTTTAAAATGTAAAAATTCAAAATTTAGAAAATATAATTAGAACATTTTGAGCTACATATGTGGCTGAAACTAGCCTGTTCTTGTGATCATTTTCTAACCTATGGAATACCATGTAGATTCAACATACTAACCACATAATCTGGGCAGTGGCACATAACTACCATGTTCTCACCACACATGGTAGACACATAGAATTTTAATGAAATAAATGGGGATCTTTTAACCATTTTTAGTGCTGAGACTACTTTCATCTAAGTTACATGTACAAGAACTCAAAAAAAATTGAAAATCATCTAACTCCTGTCATGTTGGTACTCATTGGAAAGCTCCCATTCAGTACTACAATATGAGTACCCATTTGCCAGTGTTTCAATCATTTTTCAGCTTTTTTCACATTATTTTGTATTGAGCAAATTAGCCACCAGCTTAAAGGTTAATGGTCTGATTGTACAGAACAAAATCCCCTAAACTGAACTCCCATTTCCACCCTGGGTTCAGTCTCTCTGTAGAAGTGTGCAATAGATATCATTATCTCATAGATCAATATAACTCTTTGTTGATCCATTTGGAGATCAATACTGGGTTGGTGCCTTCCTTTAACCCTTTAACCCTTTAGCCCATTAATACTCACGGTGGCCAAAAGCAGTGTAGCAATTTTAAACAAATCCTGCATTCAAAAGCGAAGATATGAAAATATTTTGAGAAGAAATGTTGTGCAGAACATTACCAACATTTGAAAAATATTTCCCGTTTATGGTCATGGTGGCCAAAAGCAGTCTAGCAATTTTGATCAAATCTTGCATTCAAAAGCAAAGATATGAAAATATTTTGAGAAGAAATGTTGTTCAGAACATTACCAACATTTGAAGAATATTTCTAGGAGAAATGTTAACCCATTCACACTCAGAGCTTGGGTTCGACAATTCTCCTTTAAATATTTGATGTTAAAATATTTGATGAATTGTACTCATTATTGTCAGACCATGTGTGCATTCCAGATATCAATTGTTAAGGCATAAAAAGAAGTTGTTTGTTTCCTGTAACCCTACCCTAACAAGTTTTTATTATTCAAAGATATCTCTACCCTGAAGTTTTATCTGCCCTCCTAACTCCCAATCAACGTGAAACGTGCATAAAACACACATTTTTGACCAAATAAATAATGCAAAAGAATTTTTTTTTACCCACCTACCTACCCTATTTTTTTCAGACCATTACAGGAAACAAACAATATTTTTTTCTTGGCCGAAAGGTGCAGGGAGCAGTGCCCTTGATGTTACTGGTCTTACTGATAAAAATAAGTCAATTTTCAAATAACCATTAACACTTAATAGCAGTCCCTCTTAAGATTGTCGTCTGGATCGATAGTATGTTTTACAATAATTTGGAAATTAAGAATGATATCACAAAATATTTGAACGAGAGTTGTTGGAAGTGTTCTCATTAACAATTTTTCCCAAATCTTCTTTCAGATAAAGTATTTCACCCATAATTGCCAAGCTGTTTCACCTGCTGCAAGTATTAAAGGGTTAATAATACTTCCATTACTGCTTCTGACTGATAGCTAATGAAAGAATGGAGATATCAATCTAGATATAGCTTTTTAACCCATTTACATCTGCAGTGGCAAAAAAACCTTGACTATTTTGGCGATATGACCAATACCAGAGCATTTCCCCAAGAATATTGAAGGAGAAATGCTGATCCGAACCCAACCCACAAATCTCCTTCAAATATTTTGTAAATTTTTGCTTCTTCCATGAGTTATTTCCATAAATATCATAAGTCCAAACGACAGTTGCAATGAGGAACTCTTTTGGCATTTGAAGGAGAAATGTTCGTAAGTACCAAACCTTCAACTCTCCTTCAAATATTTTGCAAATTTTGCCTTGATTTGTGAGTTACTTCCATAGATATCAAAAGTCCAGACGACATTTGCGATGATGAGGTATTTTGTCATGAATGGGTTAATGGCAATGACACTGTGTACCCCCCTCGACTGGTAATGGCTGCTGCAGAGTGCTTCAAGTGGTCGCTAATGCATCAACTAAGAGATTATACACACATGTTTATATATAGCAGGCTCATTTCTTCCTGTTCAATAATGTACCCATCTCCCTCAAGGCTCTCTTAACCCTTACAATGCTGACGATACTTTCGCCCATGGGGGAAAAATGCAAAAAGTGTTGAAAACCATCTAAACGCTGTCCAGTTGGTGTTCATTGGAAAGCTCTCACAGAGTACTCTCAGATGAGTACCCATTTGCCAGGGTTTCGGTCAAATTTAGGTTTTTTGCATCATTTTGTGTTGGCGAAATTAGCCACTAGCAGCATAAGTGTTAACAGTCTCTGGAGAGCATGTGGTAGGTCATTGGGAGGGATGTTGGTATACAATACCTAAATGGCCACGCCACGTTGCATAAAACTTATTAAAGTTATGAATCTCTAAAGGTTTCCTTGTAAGGCTCCATGCTCAGTTGCACAAAACGTCTTGAGGTTAAATTTCTAATGGCTTCCTTAAAGGTCCAGTCCAGGTTGCATAACATCTTAAGGAATCTCTAAGGGTTTTCATTAATGGCCCAGGCCCGGTTGCATAAAACATTGTTAGGTTATGAAGCTGTGACAGTATCTGAAGGGCAAAGCCCTAGTTGCATAGAACATCTTAACCTACTGATGCTGAGGCTACTTTCGTCCAAAGCAAAAAGACGCAAAGTGTTTTACAAAGTTTTTTGAAAACCATATAAACCCTGTCATGTTGGTATTCATTGGATAGCTCTCACTGAGTACTCTGCATAATACATCTTAAGGTTAGGAATATTTGAAGAGCCTGGTTGCTTAAAGACCTTAAGGTTAGGAATATTTGAAGACTCCCTTAATGGCCAAGGCCTAGTTGTATAAAACATCTTAAGGTTAGGAATCTCTCAAGGATTCCATATCCTTACTTAAGGGCCCAGACTCTGTAGCATAAAACATCTTTAAGTTTGGAATAACTAAAGGCTTTTCTTAAGGGCCCAGACTCTGTAGCATAAAACATCTTTAAGTTTGGAATAACTAAAAGCTTTTCTTAAGGGCCCAGGCTCGTTTGCATAAAACATCTTTAAGTTTGGAATAATCTAAGGCATTTCTTAAGGGCCCAGGCTCGTTTGCATAAAACATCTTTAAGTTTGGATTAACCTAAGGCATTTCTTAAGGGCCCAGGCTCATTTGCATAAAACATCTTTAAGTTTGGAATAACCTAAGGCATTTCTTAAGGGCCCAGGCTCAGTTGCATAAAACATCTTTAAGTTAGGAATATCTTAAGGCTTTCCTTAAGGGCCAAGGCCAAGTTACATAAAACACCTTCAGGTTATTAATCTCTAAAGGTCAAGAACTGGTTGCTTAAAACATCTTTAGCTTATCTAGTCAAAGGTTTGCTATTTATCAACTAAATATTTGAAGTTGAAATTTTTTGGGAGGTAGAAAGTATCACTAAAAATTCAGTTTAGGTATCATATCGATAAGGAAATATTGATATTGTATCGTATCAAGAAAAGGTGCCAATTCCTAGTCTGCATACTAGGTAAAACATTCTAATCCCCTTATTTTTCTTCAATAAATTTTGCAAAAACCTTTTTCTATTAGAACGTAAACTGTAGAAACCAGACCAGCTTATATCTAGGTATTAGTGGTTTCAGAATGCCCACGCATATGTTTCAAGCCACCGATGGCCAGAGTCAATTAGTGTAGTCCTATTTATAGACCTCTACAGTATTTCTAATTAAAGTTGTATAATTGAGTCCTCAGAAAACCCATAAATAGGCAAGGATGGGAATTTCCATAGTTCTATTTAGGACCACAGATGTGATACTATTAGTTACGCCCTGTTGGAAAGTGTCATACAGATCTGGATGACTGGGGT